>DWCF01003396.1:0-19761 GCA_018230265.1 Delias oraia
ACTACGGACTATGGCGTGGTTGGTGATGGGCGGCGGTGTTCTCTTACCATATAGGAGACCCACCTGCTCCGTTATCCGCTATAGAAAAAAAAATACGAACGAAACCACAGAACATAGTTAATAATAAAGGAAGTTTAGAGCGATTGTAATGCAACAGATGTCAAAAACAACGCCCAGACGTCATTTCATTTTTATTTTATATATGTATGTAAATGATCACTGCGAACGACAATACAGAGATGAATATTATTTCACGTGTTTTTTAATAGTATAGCGGACATCGGAGCAGGTGGGTCTCCTATATGGTAGGAGAACACCGCCCATCACCAACCGCGCCACAGTCCGCGCGTGCTGTGTTGCTGGCGTCTTACGCCATTTAAGCGGCAATTTAAGGGCCTTCGACATCCTCACTCACTTAGACATGCCACTTAACATAAAAAGCCGTCAACACAATCAATGCGCGTCTTACAGCGCGGTTGTGCATTGGTGGCGGTGCGCTCTTACCATATAAGAGACCCACCAGCTCCGTTGTCCGCAATAGCATTTAAAAAATCAAATAAAACATAAAAATCGCGTAATTTGTTACGCCGCCGCCAAAAATCTCCCGCCCATATTCAGTTGCAACCATAGACTATCGATGAGCGACAGATTATATTAAGATTGACGACCACAGATGTAGATTATAAATAGATTTTCGCGAGTAATGGCCGCCATGCGATAGCCCTATTACGCGCTAAGAGATTTTAAAATTGATTTATATAATAATAAAATGTAATAAATCAAATAAATAAATGAAAAATTTATATATCAAATGTATTTACAAAATTCTCGTTGCGAAGTCTTACCAGTAAGTGATCGTGCGTTACATGTGCTGGGAATGACTTGCAGCTTCCCTTGTCGTATTAAAATAATATAGAAATCCAAAAAATAGAACTAAATGTGGAAAATAATAATGGCTCTCTAGGTAAGCAGAGCGCGTGCGTGTTTGTGTTATGTGAGCTAGTGTGTATAATTGTGTGGGAGAGAGAAAATAAATGTGTATTTTTTTTAAATTCATCATCATTCATCCTCATTTCAGCCGTAAGACGTCCACTGCTGGTCATAGGCCTTCCCCTTGAACCTCCTTATTAGCTGTCGGAGGCGGCCTGCATCCAGCGACTTCCGGCGACCTTTACAAGGTCGTCTGTCCACCTTTTTTAATAATTTTCCTTATTTATAAATAATCTTATATTATTATATTTACATATTATTATATTTATTTACATTATTATATTTACATTATTATATTTTCATCATCATAATTTCAGCCGTAAGACGTCCACTTCTGGACATAGGCCTCCCCCTACGACCTCCATGAATACCTATCTGAGGCGACCTGCATCCAGCGTCTTCCGGCGACCTATACAAGGTCGTCTGTCCACCTTGTAGGTGGACGTCCCACGCTGCCTTACCGGTGCGTGGTCTCCACTCCAACTCTTTTCAGCCCCATCGGCCATCCGCTCTACATCCGAAGAGGCCTGCCCATTGCCACTTCGGCTTGCAAATTGCGGACTACGTCGATAATTTTACAATATAGCATTAAAATGTATATTAAATCTAACGCCTTACGGTGCTGGTACAAGTAATTTGTTATCCCTGAATGTCATACCATAATATTTTATATGTATCGAGCCACGACGTTTACAAGTCCTTCCAAACTATCCCATACACCCCATTTGCACGCCTGTGCTCGTGGCAAGCGTGGAAATAGAACAATCGTTAAAAAATGGCGAATTTTGTACGGTTTCTATTTAAATCGACTGTCAAGTACTTGACCTTGAATTACGTGGACATTATATCACGAGTGTCGCCCTAATTTTAAACCATTCAGAGATGTAGATAGAGAAATTATCTTGTTTTCAATGATAGCGGAAGATAGAGAGCCATGTTGCTCAGTGGTTTCATAAATCTAACACAAAGCGTTGTACCTTGTTCGATTCCCGGTCCGGATAATAATAATTTGATATGTAGTTTATTCGACCTCTGGATGGGCTTGACAGTGGCAGGGTGAGTGTCTTAATACTGTCGCACCCGACAGAGCCATGCTGACGTAGAATACTCAGCATAAAACGGTACTTGTACTGTGTTTCGGGATGTGAGTGAGGATATCGGAGGTCCTTAATACCGCTTAAGCGGCGTAAAAAGCCGACAACACAGCTTGCGCGAATTTTGGCGCGGTTGGTTGTGTTCTCTTACCATATAGGAGACCCTGCTCCGGTGTCCGCTATATAAATACTATATAGTTGTTCTTGCTCAAGTCATACGGACAGTTTTGGTCTTGCTAAAACTAGACGATCTTGGTCTTGGTCTTGTATTTGGGCAACTACGTAAGACGTCCACTGCTGATAGGCCTCCCCCTCGGACCTACATGCATACCTGTCGGAGGCGACCTGCATCAACATCTTCCAGCGACCTTTACAAGGTCGTCTGTCCGACTTTTAGGTGGACAGATATATATAGGTCTTTTGGGGGAAGCCTCAGTCCAGCAGTGGACCTCTTACGGCTGAAATGATGATATATATGTATGTATTTTTATTTATTTGCACGTAAATATGTATCAGACATACGGAGATAGGAGGAACAAAGCCGTCCGCCCTACTGCCTCTCAATGAGGCTTAAAAGCAATGCAATGTTTGTTTCAAATGTGAATCGAGGTGTTATTAACAGGGCCGAACGTTTTTCACTCTTGCGAACTCTAGGGTTGTCATTTTACTAACGAACAAAGCCGCCCATGGGCAAACCGCGCCAGTCCACGCATTTACTGTTTGGTCAGCTTTTAACGCTGATAGATTCACCCACTCAGCGAAACATAGTAGAAGCTTTCACACTGTTTCAAGTACAACGACCATTTCGGACGAGCCCGTATATGCATCTGCATATGTTCGCATATGCTTCCGCATGTCTCTCTCATGGGTGTGATAGTGTTAAGACACTCGCTCAGCCATTCAAGACTTTCCATAGACCGAATAAATTTAATTTAAAATTGTCCGAAGCGGTATTCGAACCCGATACCTCTCGCTTCATGGTAGACGTATTAAACCACTTAGCTACGTGGACTTCATAATATTTCTCGCATTAAAAAGACATTCATTTTAATTAGTGTGGGAAGCCCTAGTTAAGTAGAAGAGAATAATTTCAATGAAAAGACTGCAGTCGGCATACGTCGCTTTTATGATGCGATGGGGTGACATGCGAAAGAATAATATGGATATGAATTTGAATAATTGCACGGGTTCGAAACCCGGTTCGAAAATTTATAATTTATTCAGTTTTTGAACGTTCTTGACAGTGGCTGGGTGGGTGTCTTGATACTGTCGTACCCGTGGGAGAGCCATGCTGAAGCATATGCGGAAGCATTCATTGGACCGTCTGAAATTTGGCAAACTAAAACTTTAGATTTTCGAAAGATTACAGACGAAAATATGTTATAATAATTTATTTCTTCGGAATTTACATCATTCGAAGCGATTTCTATTGGTATTGTGAATAAAGCGTAATTGTTTTAAAAGTGTACCATGAAACGAGAGCTATCAGGTTCGAATCTCGGTCCGGACAATCATAATTTAATTTATTCGATCTCTGGTAGGGCTTGACAGTGACCGGGCGAGCCAACAACAAAGCCATATAGAAGCACACGCTGACCTATTAATTGGACCAGCTCGTTCGAAGTGATACCACGACTCACAGAATACTCAGCGTGAAACGGTACTTGTACTGTGTTTTGCTGAGGAAGTGAGGAAATCGTCGGCCCTTAAAAGTGCCGATTAAGCGGCGTAAAAAGCTTATACAACCAATCCGCAGACTATGACGTGGTTGTTACGGGCAGCGGTGTTCTGTTACCATACAGGAGACCCACCTGCTCCATTGTCCGCTATACCATAATTTTTGTTGAGGTATATCCATAGAAATCTACCAACAACAAGGTAGTTCTGGGTCCAGCAATTTCCCGCGACCTTAGTGAGATCGTCTTTCCATCGCTTGTCGGGATGTTCCACTCTGGCTTTATAGTTATTACTATTTTTTTATTTTAATTATATATTCGACCTTATTTAGGTCGCCGGAAGTCGCTGGATGCAGGTCGGCTCAGATAGGTATGCATGGAGGTCTCAAGGGAGGCCTAAGTCCAGCAGTGGACGTACGGCTTAAATGATTATGATATATTCAAATTATACATTGCAAAGTTTCATTAAAATCCGTTCAGTAATTATTGCATGACCGAGTAACAATGAAATATTATTTTTATGGTAACGGTGGCAAGAGAGTAGGCGACTTAACTAGGGTAAGCGGTCCTCTGCCCATGGACATCCCTGGCATTTGCAGAAACGCGGGGGCATTGTCGGCTTTAAAGGAATATGTACCTTCTTTTCTTGAAGTCGTATAAGTTTGGAAATACTCGGCTTAGCTTTCATTAGGTTTTTTTATGGTATAGCGGACACCGGAGCAGGTGGGTCTCCTGTATGGTAAGAGATCACCGCCGCCCATGGACTACCGCGCCGCAGTCCGCGCTTGTAGTGTTGCAAGTTTTTTACGCAACTTAAGCGGCAATTTAATGGCCTTCGATATCCTCACTCACTCTAAAACAGTACAAGTACCGTTTCAAGTTGAGTATTCTATGAGCCCGTCACTTCGGACGAGCCGGCCCAAATACTGCGTTCACATTGCTTCACCTGCGCTCTCACACGGGTGTGACAGACACCGAATAAATTATAATTACGGACCGGGATTCCAACACGGTACCTCTCGTATGACATTCATTCAAAAATTCTTACAAACATTCGCCATAAAACATTATTTAGACATTACTTAGCTGTATATTAATAATTAATTATTTCCAACGGGTTTCGGTCACCCGCTCCTAATCTTGGCGCCATTGTCCGTTCACAAAACATCTGACAGCCGGACGTCGAAGCGCGAATCATAAATTATCTGTGCTGTCACTTTGACAGCGAGGGAAAATCTTACGACATCTGAGCATTAGGAAACCACTTCTATCAGCTCAAGTGTTGTTTTTAGCTTTACATATCGCAGTCATCTTGTTGAAGTCACCCGTGGCAGAGCCATGAAGCATATGCGGACGCATTCTGGCTATCAGGCTCGCGGAATACTCAGCGTGAAATGGCACTTTTACTGTTTCACTGAGTGAATAACGGAGCCGTAAGTAAAAAGCTGGCCACACAATGCTGTTGTCCATCGGCGTATCTTACCATATAGAAGACACACCTGCTCCGTAGTCCGCTATACCAAAAAATATTACACAGCTCGAGCGGCGTATCAAGCCAGCAACACAGCACGCGCGGACTTTTTCCTTTCGGTGATGGGCGGCGTTCTCTTACCATATAGGAGACCCACCTGCTCCGTTCTCCGCTATAGATACAAAACACAGCATCTCAAGTTGCGTAACATCTGTATGATTAGATATGATTAATCGTAGTTCGTGGGCGAAAGTAATTCCATGTTGTTCAGATCAACATCTCAAGAGATAAGATCTCAATTCGAAAATTTACAATTTCCCAATTACTCATGTTACCTTTTATTACACTTTAAAAAGATAGCATGAAACAATTCATGCACTATATATGCCGTCATCTTCAGCATTAAATCTGGACAGGCCTCCATCTAAAGACGATCCTATTGCCACAGTCCGCACGTGCTGCCGGCTTTTCACGCCCTAAGCGGCACTTTTGAGGGCCTCCGATATCCTCACTCACTCTGCGATAGTATCACGCTGAGTATTCTCTGAGCATGTGGTATAACTTCGGACGAGCCGGCCCAAATAGTGCATCAGCATATACATCAACGTGGCTCTGTCGGGTGCGACAGTATTGACACTCGCCCGGCCACTGTCAAGCCCTTCCAGAGTCCGAATAAATTAAATTATAACTGTCCGGGATTCGAATCGGGATACCTCTTGCTTCATGGTACACTTATAAAACCATTAAAACCAATGCGCGAACAGTGGCGTTGTTGGTGATGGAATGGAATGGTGATGAAAATCCCAGTTCAGACACATATAATTCTTTCCGTCTCTGACGGTCTCTGAAATTGGTCACTGTAAACCCCTCCCAAATAATTAATAAATTATAAAAGTCCGGAATTCGAACCCGACACCTCTCGCTTCAGCTCTCAGGACATGCCGTGGTCCATGGACCGCTATAAGCCTTCATTTGATTTAAATTAAAAAATGTCTTCCGCCCCGGGCTGCCGCCATCCATGCTACGCTGCAACAATTATAATTTAAGCGATACAGCCGTATAGCCTCTGAGCCGATATAAATCTATTCAATATAATGAAATTGACACCTCTCTAATGAAATACACAGACAACCATCTTCAAATTCATTATTATGGTTTTTTTCTATACCGGACAACGGTGGTTCTCATATGGTAAGAGAACACCGTCCATGAACAATCGCGTCACAGTCCGCGCGTGCTTTCGCCGGCTTTTACGCGGATGAAGCGGCATTTCAGACGTCCATCCATTCAATCAGCGAAACACAGTACAAGTACCGTTTCACGCTGAGTATTCTGTGAGCCCGTGGTATCACGATGTGCCGCCCATTAGTGCGTCCACATATACTCCAGCATGGCTCTGTCGGGTGCGACAGTATTACGACACTCGCCAGGCCACTGTCAAGCCCTTACAGAGACCGAATAATTAATAATTGTTGGACCGGGATTCGAACCCGACACCTCTCGCTTCGTTTTGAAAATGAGCATTTTTAAAGCATTTTACGCCACGCATCACACTGTAATCAGTTCCCTGCCACGGTATTTCCAAACTAATACAACTTGGGGACCGTCAACAAAAAGCCTATTTCTTAAAAGCCGGCAACGCTCCCGCGACCCTACAAGAACCATATACGGATTTGGCAATTACGCCTGAACACATGATATAATGAATTACATATGAATAATATTAAATTATACCAACAAAAAAAGAATATTCAATATGAAACTTCAACTTCGCTGAGTAAGGATCTCGGCCCTTAAAACGCAAACAGGGTAAAAAGCCGGCAACACAACCGATGATCGTTTGCGGTCCACGACCGGCGGAGAAAAAACCCGTTACATTCTTTTATGTGTAAAATAAAACTCTATTGAAAATGACTGGCTAACAGAACTGGCGTAGCGTGTATGGATTATAACATTCGGTCACTTAACCTTGTCACCGTGATGTGCGGCATTTGCTTTTATGTAACTGTATTTTATTTTAATTTATCATTAAAGAAACGATATTATTATGCTTAGACGATCTCACGAAGGTCGCGGGCAACCGCTGGATCCAGTTCGCTGAAGATCGCAACAAGTGGGCGTCTTCGGGGAAGGCCTATGTCCAGCAATGGACTTGAATAGGCTGATGATGATGATTAAAGAAACTGAAAATCTTATCCTTATCTCCTAATCTGTCGTTCCACTAGTATTGCCCAAACTCAGACGCAAGACGCAAGAGTCTTGCAGTCAGTCTTGCAAATGCAAGACCAAGATCAAGGCTGACCCTGCACGACTTACGCAGGAGCAAGACTAAGCCTGCGAGACTCCTGCGTCTTGCAGGACAATAAATAGAAATAGTCTAGTAATAATATAAGTAACTGTAAGACTTGCAAGACTCTTGCTGCACGACCAAGACCAAGACTAAGACTTGGAGCGCTAGACCAAGAACAAGACTGCCTAAATCTGATCTTGATCTTGCATTTGAGCAATACTACGTTCCACAACTGAGTGTTTTAATGCTTTTTGTGCCGCGAAAAACCGCTCTGTGAAATCAACTGCCATCAGGGTTTTCCAAAGCAATATAAACTCAGATGGAGGTGAGGACCTACGTCGCCAGACTCACCCCGGTGAGCTTCCAACCGGCTGCTCAGGTGGCCAATGCTTCCGCGACAACCTAAACCGAGGTTCGTGTCCAGGAGACGAAATTACGCTAGGAGCGGCTAAAAAACAAATCACGGAGAGCCTGTCTGCCTCAAAAGACCGTGCGAATCTGTGATAGCTGTATGACCAGCAGCAAATAACCCTTAAAACCAAACCAATACCTGGGGATCTTCAAAAAAAGAGCGTCTCAAACACAATACTCAGCGTGAAACGGTACTTGTACTGTTTCGCAGAATGAGTGGGGATATCAGACGCCTTTGAAATGCCACTTAAGCGTAAGAAGCCGGCGACACAGCACGCGCGGTCTGTGACGCGGTTGTCTGACACACCTGCTCCATTGTCCGCTATACTATAAAAAAATGATTTTTGTCTTATAGCAGGTACGTTGTAGAATGTCAATGTGTTGATAAAATGCCTTTGAGTCGTCTATAGGTTTAGGAAAAAGGTTTTGCAATCAGGAATTTAGTATGTACGGTCAGCGTTGGCAGATTGCGAGCCGCGCGGGAATCCATTTTGTAACTTTGACGTTTCGTGGACCGCAAATGGCGCGCTAATCTTGTTGGCGAGTTGTGTCTGTGGGCAGCAGTAGTTGGCATAGACTATAGATGACGAATACAGATTACATAGAGAATAAAACAGGATCGGTACAGTTATATTATTACATGAGTTCATAGACGAAGGTCGCGGGCAACCGCTGGATCCAGATCGCTCAAGATCGTAACAGCTCGCCTTACAGTCCAGCAGTGGACTTGATAGGATGATGATATGAGTTTACAAACTTAATGACTACACTTTAAAATTATTAGCGAATACAACATTACGGGAAGCGTTCTAGAAGAGAAGAGTACAGCGTGAGAGCACGGTCGAAGAGGGTGAGCCAGGTAGTCTGGCAGGTAGTCAGGCTGCTTATATGAGACAGGGACAGGGCGGCGTCGGAGGGAGACGCCGATGTCGTCCAGATGGATGCTAACAATTATATATAACTTATATAATTAATTTAATTTAAATTTAATTATATATAATTAATTTTAATTTTAATTAAATTAAATAATTATATATATTATAATGATTATAATATATTGTGTAAATTAAAAACATTATGTGGTTTTTTGTAATGGTTCTTATAGCTGACAACGGAGCAGGTGGGTTCCTATATGGTAAGAGAACACGGCAGCCTATAAACAACCGCGCAACACGCGCATTGGTTGTGTTGCCGGTTTTTACGCAATGTTAGCGGCACTTTTAAAGGCCTCCGATATTCTCACTCCCTCATCGAAACAGTACAAGTACCGTTTCACGCTGAGTATTCAGTGAGCCCGCTATCACTTCGGACGAACTGTCCCAATGGCGTCTGTCGGTTGCGACAGTATTAAGACACTCGCGCGGCCGTTCAAGCCGTTCTAGGCCGAATAAATTATAATTGTTCGGAGCGGGATTCGAACCCGAAACCTTTGGTTTCATGGTAGACCTATTAAACCACTTAGCTACGAGGCTGTCAAAAGACTAAGACTGAATTTGGGCAACAGTAGATGCAGGTTTTAACCTAGGTCGCCTTCCTGCTAATTTCCTATTTTCAAAAAAAACACAGCTGTGTGACGAAAGAATATTTCTTTTTTCAGTCGGTTAAAAACTGTTATAGACAGATGTACAAATAATGACGACAATGCTCAATGGATATATTCATTTTGACTTCGAATTTTTCAACAAAAAAGCGATCATTCACCTTAGTGCGGTCTAGGCAAAAAATTTGTGTTGGCGACTAAAATGCCGCTACGCGTGTGAAAAAAGTTGAGCTACTACCTTATATTGCATGATTTGAGTAAAGTGATCGAATCAAGAAATTGCATAACGAAAATAACACATAACACCATTTTTTTGAATTGAGTAATGCGGTTGACGTATGGAATTTTCAGCTTCTCGCGGGGTTTGGGGCGAGAGTTTGTGCTGCTACTAGCGTAAGGTGGTTTCAGGTGAGATACGAACTTCGGTTTGGGCCGTCGCGGGAACGTTGGCTGGTTGGAAGCTCAGGTTACTTTGCGACATATATCGGTCCTCGCATCCGTTTCCGTCGGAGGCGGTTTTTAGCGCGGTCAGACCTGAACCTATCTGATTTGTACTCTAACACCCTCCACTCCGCCTGCCATGTAGCTCTGCTGAGCGTTCACTTAGCTTATAGGATCGTGACGAATATGTAAAAATTTGAATTAATATCAAAGAAGAAAATACTGCATTAATAAGTAAATAATAATTATAATTTTATACCGGCGAACATAGCGTGGAACCCACAAGGTGGACAGACTACCTTATAAAGGTCGCCTCCGACAGGTATTCATGGAGGTTCGAGGGGAGGCCTAAGTCCAGCAGTGGACGTCTTACGGCTGAAACGATGATATAATGATGAATTATAATTCTATATTTAACAAACAAACCATCAATTTCCTTTTAAAGACAAATTAATTAAAATATCTTAAATACATACATATAATTAGATATTTTAATTTTTCTTAACTAGACATCATTATCTAATGAGCTGGAATCATATAACTTTATTTGTTAAGTTGGTTTGTCTGCGTGCAAAAGTGGAGAATTTATTAAATATGTAGCAGTCTTTTGTTATATAATAGCGGATAACAAAGCAAACGGGCATTCTATATGTAAAGAGAAACCTGTCGCCCATGGACAACTGTGCCACAGTCCGCGCATTGGTAGTGTTGCCAGCTTTACACGGCGTAATAGTTCAATAAATTATGTGGCAAAACCTTTGCCCGGTCGGTTAGTTTGTTCTATAAATACATATCAATGTCATTACATTATTTTATTGTTTACAAGTCTCTTGCCAACTATTGTAATGATATTATTTTTGGCCATCGATAATTACAAATATCTACAAATTGATATATTACATCATCATCAACCTATCAAGTCCACTCCTGGACATAGGCCCTCCTCCAAAGACGATTACGATCTTGAGCGATCTGGGTCCAGTGGTTGCCCGCGACCTTCGTCTTTCCGTCGCGTATAACCCCGTAATATAATAAATAACCCCCATATAATGCTGACGCACTAATTGGGGCGGCTCTTCCGAAATGATAACACGGACTCACAGATTACATCTTGAAATAGTAGTTGTATTTGAAACAGTACTTCTACTGTGTTTCAGTGAGTGAGTGAGGATATCGGAGGTTCTTAAAGATACTGTTAGAGCGGCTTAAAAATCCGGCAACACAACCAATTCGCGGACCGTGACGCGTTTGTCCATGAGCGGCGGTATTCTCCAACCTGCTCCGTTGTCCTCTATACTATAAAAAAGTAAATGATGTATAGCCACGCGGTTAAACTCAAATAAAAGCTACTTACATCAAATTTATTTATATAAAATTGCAGTTGTAATAAAAAAATATTTTTTTAAATTATGGCGGACAACGGATTTACTCCTTGATTGTAAGATATCACCGCCATTCATACTCCAGCTATCCGTGTTTTGGTTGTGTTTCGCTTTTTTACTCCACTTAAGCGCAACAACGGGCCATACATCCTCATTCACTCAACGAAATAAATATTTCACACTCCTACTGAGAATAAATCATTAAAATCTCAAAAGCGGCATCTTAACGCTCCAAGGAAAATTGTGCTAAATTTTTTGCCTCCATGATTCAGAGACACCGTATCTTATTGAAATTTGATACAGATAACTTTTATTTTATATTTCATTTTCTAGTGGTCCCGGCAGTCTTCCTGCCCGGTACGCCACCTACCGGGTCCAATTATGAACCCTCAGCAATGGGTCCACAAACCCGAAAAACAGATATAAAACATTACCTCCTATTTTTGTAGTCGGATAAATATGACCTGGTTCAAAATTCCCTCCCCACTAATTTCATTCTATATAGAGTCTTCTATATGATTTGAGAACACCGTATCCCATTGACATCAGAGCCCCAATCCGCATTTTGTTTGTGTTGCCGGCGATTTATGCCTAAGCGGCATTTGTAAGGGCCTGTCAGTCACTCAGCGAAACAGTAGAAGCGCCGTTTCAAGTACAACTATCATTTCACGCTGAGTATTCTGTGAGCCCGTGGTATCACGAATCGAGCCAGCCCACTTAGTGTGTATGGTATGGTAAGAGAACACCGCCGCTCTTGAACAACTACGCCAAACTACGAGCATTGGTTCTGTTACCGGCTTTTACGACACTTAAACGGCACTGTAAGAGCCACCGATGTCCTCACACACTCAGCGAAACAGTACAAGTAAGTTTACTGAGTACTCTGATCCCGATATCGCTTCAGACGAGCCGTCCCAATTTGTGGCTCATCCACGGATATCGTTATAAAAACACAAAAACTTCACAATAAAACAACATTGACAACTGATACACATCGCTATCAAAAATGGCGCCTTTCATTTCACTCGAAGATTTATCATTCCCGCGCCACAGACTACAAACTTACTTTGACAGATCATCGTAACGCCACAGAAAAGTGAACCCTATACAGTAGCAATAAAACCTGCTTGGTTATACAAATAGGAAATGTAATTGTAACTGGCTGCTATGAAGAATTTCCACTTTTTTTTAAATATGTTTCTGAGCGCCGTCTCACTGATACAAATTGATTTTTTGTGTAATGACATTAGCCATTGGTACTTTCTATAATTAATTTATTTGTAATAAGATTTTTCATCCGCCGAACGATTTATTCATTACAAATGATTATATATTATGTAACGACGGACAGTGAAGCATATGCTGACGCATTTTTTGAGTGGGCTTGTCCGAAGTGATACCACGGGCTCATAGATTACTCAGCGTGCATCGCTACTTGTACTGTTTCGCAGAACGAATAATGATATCGGGGTAAATATCAAAACAACTACCATTTTACGTATTCTGTGAGTCCGTGGTATTACTGTACGAGCCGGCCCCAATTAGTGCGTCAGCATATGTTTCAGCATGACTATAGTGCAGTAGAAACGGCATCTCCAATTTTACTATTAACACAATTATCTTACTCCGATATCTTCACTCACTTTCCAAAACACAGTACAAGTACTCTACACTACACGTACGTACACTTCGGACGAGCCCAATTAGTGCGTCAGCATGGCTCTCCCACGCCAAATTAATTTAACCAAAAGATGCAAGAACCACAGACATTATACATTATAGTCTGTTGCGTTTAACAGTCGTCTATAGTCTACATTTATAGTCTGTATTATATTTTATTATACTGTCGTCTGTAGTCTGTATTATAGTCTATAGCTATAGAACGATCAAACCTCGTGCACTCGGAAGTTTTACCGCAAGCCAGTCTGATCTTTATTGCATCCACCGCGGGCTTATTGCGGGCCAAATTGTTTATTTACTTTGAGACTTAAATCTACTTAAAATAATGGAGATGCAGAGTTTTTTTTGACACCACCCTTTCAGTCACCTATTGTATTTATGAAACGATAGCAAAATGGCCAAGAGGCTCAAAAAATACGCACTCAAATAAAAATCGTTGCCAGTAAATCTAATCATTTGTTTATCATATAATTTCACAATCACATGATAATAGTCGTGATCTATTTACAACAGTTGTTGTCATAAAAAAATACTTTTTAAGCTTACGCCATTTCCAAAAGGCTATATTCCGTTCGCGTTTTATTTTTTTTATTCTATACCGGATAACGGAGCAGGTGGGTCTGCTATGGTACGAGAACACCGCCGCCCATGAACAATTGTATTCCCAGCTTTTTACACAACTTAAGCGGCACTTTTAAGGGCCTCCGATATCCTTACTCACTCTGAAAAACACAGTACAAGTACCGTTTCACGCTGAGTATTTTGTAATTTACTTTGTCAATTAAAATACTAAAAAGAACAAATTTATAGGACGATATTTTTTATGGTTTGGCAGACAACGAAGCAGGTGGGTCTTCTATATGAGGGAACACCGACGTCCGTGGACAACCACGCCACACTCGTCGCACCAGTGTTGCCGGCTTTTTACGCCACTTAAGCGGCTTTAAGCTTTTTAAGCTGGATCCAGATCGCTCAAGATCGCAACAGGTGGGCGTCTTGGGGGAGGCCTATATCCAGAAGTGGACTTGAATAGACTGATGATGATGATGAAGCGGCTTTATAGGCTTTCAGTACATTCAGCGAAACAGCATAACTACCTTTTCACGTATTTTGTGATCCCGTGGTGTCACTTCAAACGAGCCGTCCAAATTAGTGCAGCATGACTAATGCACTAGAAACGGCAACAAACTCCAATGACGCAACATTTTACTATTAACACAATTTATAATTATAATACACAATAATAGATAAAAAATTAATACCATAGTATTCACATATATTTTATATATATGTAAATAGAACCTTGGACTCCTTGTTAAATAAGATTTATTTATCATAGCACAGACAAAGCCTAACTGTCAACACTTGACAAGATGTCATTGCTGTTTAATTAGAAAATATTTAATTATTAATTTATATTGTACGCATAATTGTTATTTTCTAAGACAAGAAATAAGGGATTTTAAATAAAATAAAATTATATGTATAAAATTAAATTAATAAAGAAACAACCGGTTACATTAAATGTTTCGCGGTTTGCCGCGGCCTCGCAAGATGGCGCCAGGAGTCATTCGTAACACGCTATCATTATACTTTGAGATATGTATATGTCACGCCTGATGGTATAGTACGGCAAATCGGTTCAGTAGTTTTTGAGAATTTTTGGTTACACCGTAGTAGCTACTTGTGGCTATCGAAGGTGTTATATAGTAATCACAAAATTGTATAGGCCGACTACGCATTCGCTTCGTTTGTAATTATACATACAACGCACATTCCATACGTATCCACATTATTGGTTGAATGATCTTAAAGGCCGGCAACCCACCCTCTGATTGAGCAGTTCATACTATTTAAGATATATGTAGCTACGTAATATTTATTAGGTTATCTATAATAGGCCGGCAACGCACTCGCAGTCTATATAGTATGAGAATTAATGAATACAGCGTAACTTTGCGTAGCTACAGATAGTGCCATACACTATTCTTCAGTTATTGTTTACATTATATTAATAGGCCAGCAACGCACCTGCCGTATATATGCGATTCTAAGTGATTCATATCGCAACATATAAAAAAAACTGTTACATTATATGTGAGACCAATAAAATTTAGCTTAAGTGGGTTTAAACTGGCTACAATTGCGGGGATGCGGTTGCCCATGGGCGGCTGAGCTAATATTATAAAGCTAAAGTTTTTTCATTCTATAGCGGACAACGAAACAGGTGTGTCTCAGAACACCGCCCATGAACAACCGCGCCACAATCCACACACTGTTTCTGTTACCGGCTTTTAAACTTAAGCGCCTCCGATACCCTCACTCTGCGAAACACAGTACAAGCACCGTTGTTCCGCTTACGCGGAACTCTCAGCCAGCGACAGGTAGCGGGTTCGAATTCCGGACCATTATAAATTACTGGTGAGGATATTACAAATTCCGCATAAGCGTGAGAACCTCTCACGCGCGGACTGTTGCGTGATTGCTGACAGCGCTGTTCTCTTACCATAGCAGAGCCACCTGCTCCGTTGTCCGCTATACCATAAAAAGATGGGTGTTTCATATGGGGTGAGTTACACCCCAACAAAAATTAGTATGAAGTTACGATTTCATTCGCCTGGGGACCTCAAAGTGGGGTTCAATGTGGGGTTGGTTTCTATATGGGACATACCAACGCATCCACAACTAATCAATCCTCTACACTTTCTATAAGGGCCGGCAATGCGCGGCTCTGCAAGTGCTGGTTGTCCATGGGCGGAGGACCGCTTGCCCTAGCACGTTTGCCACCTATGGCATAAAAAAATCCCCATTTTTAGTGGTACATTTGTATGAAAACCCACTTTCTTTGAGTTTGACATGTCATTTCCGAACGATTTTTAAGTCTTACTTTTGATACTGAAGACATTTTTTTATAAAGAACGGAGCAGGTGGGTCTATTATATGGTAAGAGACCGCGCCCATCACCACTCACGCCACACTACACGCATTGGTTGTGTTGTCGGCTTTTTACGCAGCTGTAGCGGTTATTTTAAAGGCCTCTGATATCCACACTCACTCTGAGAAACACAGTACTAGTATGTTTACGGCTGAGTATTCTGTGAGCCGTGGTATGGTCGAGCCGGCTCAATTAGTGCGTTATATGCTTCAGCGTGGCTCTCCCACGTCTATACAAATTCCTCTGTTATATAAAAAAGAATCATGGAGGTCGGTTTTTATTAAAAATTTCTCATAAACATTAAAACTGAATATTTATTAATATTTTGGAAATATAATAAGTATTTATTTATGGAAATAAAATGATCTCGATTCCCCTGTCATACACCCGTAATTAAATTATAAAGATGATTTAATCTGGCATAAAGTGCATATCAGATCCCCCTTGCAGATGATACTAGGGTCATGTAATTAGATCAGAATGGAAAAATATTCCATACCCTTAAATATTCAATTTTTAATGGTAAGAGAACACCTCCGCCCATCACCAACCGCGCCACATTCCGCGCGCTGTGTGGACGGCTTTTCACGCCACTAAAGCGGCACTTTTAGGTTCCGATATCCTCACTCAATCAGCGAAACTAGATGCACCATTTCAAGTACACCATAGCAAAACGGTACTAGTACTGTGTTTCGCTGATTGAGTGAGGATATCGGGCCCTAAAAGTGCCGCTTTAGTGGCGTAAAAAGCCGTCCACACAGCGCGCGGAATGTGGCGCGGTTGGTGATGGGCGGAGTTGTTCTCTTACCATATAGCAGACCCACCTCCGTTGTCCGTAGAAAAAAACATTAATTATTGAGCAGATAATTTTATTCAAATAAGAATGTTGTTATTGTAATAAAATATTAATTATAGTTATTAATTTTTACGACCGAAACGGGTAAACATGTTTTGGGCGTGACTTCATTTTAATATAGACATCAGAAAGCTGCGATTTCATAATTTCACGGGCCTTAACTTGTTCAGCAAAACACAGTACAAGTACCGATTCACGCTGAGTATTCTGTGAGCCCGTGGTATTTGAAAAGCAGACAATTTGTGCGTCAGTAGCTCACAGGGGTGCGACATTAAGACACTCGCACGGCCACTGTCAAGCCTTTCCAGAGATCTTTTTTTATATTATAACGGACAACGGAGCAGGTGGGTCTCCTATATGGTAATAGAATACCGCCACAGGTGGACAAGCGCGCCACTGTCCTAGCATTGGTTGTGTTGTTGGCTTTTTACACCACTTAAACACCATCCGATATCCTCACTCACTAGCAAACAGTACTAGGACCGTTTCACGTTGAGCATTTGAATAATAATAAAATAAAATTACAAATGTTTGGACCGGGATTTGAATCGGATACATCTCGCTTCGTACAAGATTTATAAAGGCACAAAGCTACGAGGCTTGCTGAAATAAATATTTTTTATGAATAACTTACCACTTATATAAGATTATATATATTTACAATAATTTGTTGTGTTGCTGTCTTAACATAGAATTTATTTTATTACATTATAGCATCTTATATGGATTACAAACAATAAAATATAAGTACAAATAATAAAACATAAGTTTACAATGTCGATTTTTATTTTTTTTATTAATTTTTCCTTTTGAAAATAAAATTTTGGGTTTTTTAATCTGCTGTAAGAATATATAATACGTTGTTTCCCCATAGACCTGTGACAATGACACAGACAACGTCACTGCGACTGCCTTTTATTATTTTCCCGTGGAAGGGCCACGCTGAAGCATATGCGGACGCAATAGGTCCGGCTCGTTGGAAGTGACACCACGGGCTCACAGAATACTCAATGTGAAACGGTATTTGTACTGTGTTTTGTAGTGAGTGAGGATATCTCTGTTTAAAATGCCGCTTAGGCGTAAAAGCGCACACAGCGCGGACGGTTGCGCTGTTGTCCATTGTCGTCGTTGTTCTCTTACCATAGAGACCCACCTGCTCCATTGTATATTATAAGATGTATAATATAAGATATTTTTCTTACAGAAACGAGTTGAAGCTGCGACAAATGACAGATGGACAGCATCTAATCCAAGTTATTTACACACGAAATGGCGCCATTCAAGACTGTGAATACATTAAAGACGCAAAGACAACTAGAAACTTTCTAAAAACACTAAGAAAAGAATTAAAATTAGCGTTAGACGAGGAATCATTTAGAATACTCGAGAGACGAAAGAATATCACCGACGACGTCCGGTTTTACCGCCATTTTGGCAATATGACGTTTCACCTTTTGACACACGGCGAAATGTTACCACAGAATATCGCGTCTTGGTTGGATTATGACAGATTAAAAATTGAATGCATAGAACGGCATGATGAGCTGCAATATATGATGCAAAATAAAAATAAATATGCCGGCACAACATCGGCCAGGTAACTGTCTCAAATTGATTCATATGGCGCATTGATCTCTTCCGCATTGTGACTAAAATATATTTCGAATCGCTTCTCACATGTCAACTTTTACGTCTCTTCAATATTCTTTCAAATATGAGTCATTTTTTTAAATAGATAAAAAAACCCTTATCGATTAGTAGGATTTTTCTAAAATTAAAAAACATATGAAATTCAAAATTTTTTAACAATTTATCTTTATTTTAGGCTTGAATTATTGTCATTTTAATCAAAAATAAAACATGTATACTATAATTGTAATCGTGGTTAAACTATACTTTATGGTGCCCCTTGAATTCTCTTTTTTTACACAACTGGTGGCAAACGAGCAGGAGGCTCACCTAGAGCGAGCGGTCTTCCGCCTACAGACACACCCAGCCCTTGCAGAGCCGCGAGTGCATTGCCGGCCGTAAAAGAATGTTCTCTTTTCTTGAAGGTCCCCAAGTCGTATTGGTTAGGAATACCCCCGCTGGCAGCTGATCAAAATATATATTTTTTTTAATTTATATATTTTGCTTTTCCTTATATACCTACTGAATTATTTTTTTAGGTTAGGTTAGGTTTGTTATATTATTGCTACACTAACTTAAATTCACTCCAAGCTGATCACATTATGATAGCTATTATTTAATTTAAAATTTACATTTTGACATTTTTTTATATGCCTACTGCGTTTTTTTACATTTTTTTATTTACGTTACAATTTGCACAACATTCCGAGCGAACTGAATTGGCGCCAAACAAAATACGCCAATCTCGCCGAGGGGCTCTCTAAAGTATATTTTAACCGAAAACATAATTATGAGTTTTAAACTGTCATCCTACTTTAAGGTATAAATTTTCACGATAAAAGAAATTAAATCTCAAGAATTTTCCATCGACTGCCATGTTACCATAAGTAAAGCGGAAATGTAAGTTTTGCAACTATTTTATATGGCAATACCGCATGAGTTCTCATACGAATAACATCTATGGTAAATATATACGACCGCTATCTATCATTCATTTGACTATATAATCTGTGGCTTACCGCTTATGAACTATTCATCTGGGCATTTCATATAATACGTCCGGGTTTTATAGGCATTTGACGTACGGATGCTCGTCCGTCATTGAAACAACATATCATAGACAATATGATATTATAAGTCTTATTGCCTATGATTTTTAAAATAATAAAATCATAGACAATAAGTCTTATTGCCTATGATTTTTAACATGATAAAATCATAGACAATAAGTCTTATTGCATATGATTTTAAATGATTTTTAAAATGATAAAATCATAGACAATAAGTCCAATTGCCTATGATTTTTAACATGATAAAATCATAGACAATAAGTCTAATTGCCTATGATTTTTAACATGATAAAATC
>DWCF01003397.1:0-19755 GCA_018230265.1 Delias oraia
TTTTTTTCTATACTTAAAATAAATACATAAAAGCAAAATATACATCAAAAATTCAGTTGACCTAGATTAAGAAAAACGTGCTACAAAATAAGCATATAATATATATATACATATAATTTGTTGGAAAGTTTTATCATTCTTTTCAGAGAGACGTGAAGCTTTTACTTTAAGAAATCTGCAATTTGCACGTTCTCTGTTTTGAAAATTTAAAACTTTCAAGTTTACATAAGTGAAATTTCAATTTATAAATTAATCAATATATCTGCTGAATATTGTACATTTCTCTAAGTAAAAATATATTAAACCTGAAGTGAATCAATACATAGGATTTACAATTAATAAACGTAAAAGTGTATTTGCGATGTTTTTCTCATAGTATCTGGCGAGATATATTATCATAATATCTGGAGAGTTACACATATCCTATTGTAGTATTGATATATTGATGAAGTATTAGGCTTCTTGTTATACAATAGAATATATATCGACATTTTAATCAAAACTAATCTATAGAAAATATAAATGCAGTAAATTAAATTCATAAAAATTTGTATTCTTCTTCTAAACATTAGTTTAATTTAATTGTAATAACTTGTTGGTTTTATTCATAGATTTAGATTTGAGATCAGACATTTTGAGTGAGACTATGTGGTTTTATAATCAAAATTATTATATTAAATGGTATTTATTAAAAACATGTATACATAAACAAAATACACATAAACATATATATATTTTTATGGTATATCAGAGAAGGTGGGTCTCGTATATGATAAAACAACACCGCCGCCCATGACAACTTCGCCAAAGTTCGCGCATTGTGTTGCTGGCTTATTAAGCCGCTTAAGCGGCATTTTAAGGGAATCTGATATTCTCACATACTAACCGAAACATATTTGAAGTACCGTTTCAATTATAACAGCTACCGTTTCACGCTGAGTATGCTGTGAGCCCGTGGTATCACTTCGGAAAAGTCGGCCCATTTAATTAAGTTACAATCTTAGTAGTTCAATTAATATCCTAAATATATATCTTTTATTGCCAAGAAAATTTAGAGAAATGAATGAATTAAAATATACAAAACATGTACAGATTTTTATGAATAGATAGATACACAATGTTTATCTTATATATGTAAATCAAGAATTTAAATTACACTTGGTTTCAGCATAGTACTCTGGCAAAGTAGACGTGGATAACAAACTGAAACCAATATTTACAAATACAGTGTAAATGTAAACACACGTGAACTGATAAATGCTTACAGCAATAGGAGAAAGAGACGTCGGAATGTATCGGTAAATACTAGTTGGTATTTGTGTGCTCTGTGGTCTTTGGCTTTTCTGTAACTTACAGTGATTCTTAAATTAATAAACTTTTGCAACTTTAGGAAGAAAATAGTTATTTGTTTGAACAAGTTCACCCGTGGGATAGTCATGCTGCATATGAGGACGCACTAATAGGGCCGACTCCTCCGAAATGATACCACGAGCTCACAGAATACTCAGCGTGAAACGGTAGCTGTTTCTTGATACTTCTACTGTATTTCGATGATTATGTGAAAATATCAGAGGCCTTATAAATGCCGCTTAAGCGACGTAATAAGCTGGCAACACAACCAATGCCTGAAGTTTGGCGCAGTTATCATGGTCGGCGGTGTTCTTTAATCATATACGAGATCCACCTGCTCCGATATACCATAAAAAATATGTATATATGTTTATTAAATCATTAATATTATTTAATATAATAATTTTTATTATAAAGCCACTTAAAATGTCTGGTCTCAATCCAAAGAGGTTTTGCAATTTTAACAAGTATTGAGTGAGACATATCATTTAAATACGGGAGTATAAAAAATAAGGTCAGAGTTTGACTTTATATGGTTATTACATTTCAATTTAATGCTGAGGGTGTTGTCATAATTAAAATGTATAAGGCTTTTATATTTTATTTATAAGCTGTTGGGTAATAACTTTTTTTGAAGGTTTCGCTATGAAGTTGAAATATAAGATATTCCACAATAAGCCTACGGGTCTTTTCATGTAAGGCCACAGAAGCTCACATTGAATATTTAATACTGGAGGAAACAGCTTACATTAGTCGAACGAAATGTTTAATAATGACAAGAACCTTAAATGACCTATAAAGTGACTCACATATCTAGCATGCAGTGGAAATAATTTTATTTGGACTCTTTTTTACACGCTTAGAGAATGATAATCGTTCAAACTTCTTACGATTGAAGCATTATTTGTTTTATTTATATTATAAATATTGAAATTTATCTTTTTCACAAAGTTCGTATCGTTTTTCTCTTTGATTAATGTCCATAAGCGGATTCAAAACTGGATCACTTGAAATTTACTAGTAATACGTACTATTTGGGTAAACTTGCCACTTATCCTATAATGGAATCCAATCAGTCAGGTCACATTCAATATCACATATTCATACAATGTTTCAAGGACGTTATAATTAGAACTATACACTCGTATGTGTGCGAGTGTTCTTGATAAAATATTCAATACGGTTTTATGCCTTCAATTTCCCCACGAAGTACCCTTACAAGGTTTATAAAAGATAACACTTTCATGGTCATAGTTACGTACACGGTTTACAAATAGTTCAAAGTTTTATACTTACGCTATATAGTATATAGTATGATGATGATATAGTAGTATATATTAGTTTGTATGTATGGTTTGAGGAGGTTTAGGGTATCCTTCTCTTTTAAATAAATAAAGATATTTTGCGGAATAGTTGTGGAAATAACAAAAGGAGTTATTTCAAGTAGTTATTGTTGTACATAATTTTAAACTTGACTCAATTTCTTCTTGAAGCTGTTATACAACATAATTCTACAAATTTGTTTAATATAAATCTTAAAATGTAACATTTAACGGCTCAATCACACATGTCCTCAAAAATTCAGTTTCTATTTCGTGGTTTTACTTGTTACTCGTCTAAAGCTATGTAGAAATAGAACCTTGGGAGCAACCGTGACCGACCCTAATAACTTTGACAAAACGCCATGCATGAACCAGAGCAAGTTCAAGTAAAAATCGATGCAGGTATTCGGGTGAATCCGGGCATTGTCGACTCGCATCGGATACAGACTAGAATTACTTACCATAACTTTATATTTTATTGTTACAAACTACTATTATGTCATATCACATCATACATCATACGAATATCATTCAGTTAAATCTATGTATATATATTATATGTAAAGAAGATATATTTATTTGACATTTTTATTAAAGCTGGCTGGTAAAGTAACGTTAAAAAAATGTGATTCAAATGTGATTTCATAAATTTTGTTAAAATGTAGATAAAATGAATAAAATATAACGGATAGTGAATTTAAATAACTAATTTTAAATGTCGTTTATCTATTTTTATGTGATTTGTGTTAGGTTGTATTTGTATTTTATATGACTTTTAATTATAATTATATACTAAAATAAAATATTTATTTCTAGAGCAAGACATTGGCGTATTTTATTTTATTTACGATCCATAAGAAAATTTGTCTTATATGTATAGTTAGGCATTTTTATCAATTTTTATGTTTCAAATCTACATTTTTTGTTAAATTAGAATGGAAATTTATTAAAATTAAAAAGCTGTCTTCAGTTGATTTGAAGGACCATACAGAGACTCCATAATATAAGAAACTTCGAAGACTTCATAGACTGTAGAGTAGGAAATTCACTAAAAGTGTTACCAGGTAGTAATTGAATTGTCGCGGTACAACTATACGCAAAACACAATTAATTTGATAGACGTATTTTGAGTCCCATTGTTCTGTAAATAGCGCGCTGCAGGTCACGGCCACTATTCATTGTTGTATATGCATCTAAACTACACTTTTATTTTTGACTTCCCGCCACAAAATTTAACATTCCGCTCAGAGCGAAATCAATTTTTCTTAACAATAATCCAAACTAGCGCCTTAGCCACGATTTATGAATACATATATTGCTTTATATCTTAATAGATTGTAAGCTGATGAAAATTATTTGTAATAAATTTCTCCATGATACTAAATATTATTGTTAGATATTATTTAAAAAAATATTAATTATATGTGAATTATATTCAATCAAAAATAAAGTACTGACCCAGTGGATATCCTTGTGTACTTAATACAGCCTCAAGTCAACTCATAGTATAATTTGAATATGATTTTATCCTAAGGTCTTTTTAATTGGTTTCCTTTTATTAAACGGTACGAGAGTATTATATTTAATAATTTATTAAATGATTGGACACGTTCCCTCTGTAGAATATTATGCATTAATGATTACTACGCCGGATGTAAATGCAAATCTCATAGCACAGGCTATTCAGATAGAGCGAAGCGGACACTGCTACGTTGTAGACTATAACGGCTAGGTATAGTTAAAATACAAAGCTAGTCCAAATCGCGGTCTGTGCACCAGTTAATTGTTGATAATAACGTAAAATTTCATTTATGTAAATAATTCCTTTAGTAGTAAAAGTAATTAATTCCTTTATATAATTTTATATCTTACATTACATACTGATCATTTAAGTAAGCATAAAAAGCATAAAATAAATATGTTGATGAAAGTTTTGTGAGTTTATCAGTTAAATTAATTGTTAGGATAAATATTTTGATATGTGCTCTGTTTTTGTAGTTACCACAGATTTGAACAATAAATGCTGCCAAATATTGACAAAGGAAAAAGACAGTAAAACTGCATTCTATTAAATATTTATTTTCAATTGATTTTATGTAGGATCTTCTTCAGTTAGGCGTTGGATTGTATCCAAGGTGTATAGCGAGAGATGCGTGTATTGACACCAGGGAAAGTTGGTGTACCACACTGGTAACCCCATGAGCATATACCTACTACGGCATTGTTGTGAATTAAGGGACCACCAGCATCGTACTGGCATTGGTCCCGACTTCCCACATCCAGCCAACCAGAACACAGCATATTGTCTGTTACAGTGTATCCCAAGGACTGGTATCTGTTTTTGCACACTGTCTGATTGACGGACCAGACTTGTACGTGGCGTAACTGTTCAGATGGTGGTCCACCATTCTGAAAACGACATCATTTATTTTATACATCCCGCGCTTTTAGCACCCCTACTCTTTGTATATATATAGAACTTGAAATTAAAGTTTATATATAAATATGAATATAAACATTTAAAAAAACCGTAACAATTTAAACAAAATCAATAAATTCAAGCTAATTGTCAATACAATTCAAAGTGGACACAAATTCAGACATATCACAAACTTCATCACTCTTCTTTTTCAGACATAAAAAAATATCCGAACTTTTACCTACCTGAATGGGTTATAAAGGAAGTTAATACCTTATATTTTTTTAATTTCAACCATCTTTATATCTAAATTTGTGATAAAAAACCAAAAAATATTTAGGCAAAATACTTACGTATGTAGAACCCCATCCTACAGCCCAAACGGCTTGGTTGTCATTTAGCACATAATTCAGTCCCGCTATTGAGGCAGGCCTGACACTATTACTATAAATGAAATTGGATGAGGTTTGAATAATAGCAATGTCACCATCTTGAATTCGAGGATTGTAATACGGATTGAGGATTACTCGGCTTACGATATGTACAGAGCCACCGCTATTTGCCCAGCTTGACCCAACTCTCATACGCCATAAACTTGTACTATCACCACTGTAAAAATAAAAACGCTTTTACACAATTTTCATTAGAATACTAGGCGTATCGAATATCTTGTAGATATTCAAGAATTGTTATTAACCTACTTCCTTTGTATTATGGTATTAATTAAGTCTCAAAACATGCCCACACTCCGTTTATGTTTGCATACAGAGCTTAACTGTCTGAATTCAATGTCGAAATATTTTGTGTTTGACAATGGACAAAGATATATTATTTTAACTATTAAATTTAAAACAATTCTAACAGATGTTTAATGATATTTCATTATTTATTAAATTAATTTAAATAAGTTTCTAAGAAAGAACTTACTAGAAGCAACTTGCCGCAGTCAGCACTGATCTTGTATTGAGAATTGATCCAGCACACACTTGTGAATAAGTTATATAATCCTTAGATCGCAATAAAGCCACAGCAAATGGATATGAAGTTATTACTGCTAGAGATCCTCCTGTAATCCTTTCTTGTGCTGGAACCGCTGAAATCAACTGTTTGTTTTTAAATTCTACAGTGGACCACGGAGCAGGTCTCCTATATGGTAAGAGAACACCGCCGCCCATGAACAACCGCGCCATATTCCGGGCATTGGCTGTGTTGCCGGATTTTTTTCTCTGCTTAAGCGGCACTTTTAAGGGCCTTCAATAACCTCACTCAGTCTGCGAAACACAGTACAAGTACCGTTTCACTCGGTAAATTCTGTGAGCCTGTGGTATCACTTTGAAGGAACCGGCCATATTCACTAATATGACGTCAGAATATGCTTCAGCATGACTTTTTCACGGGTGCGACGGGTGCGTTTCAAGCCCTTCCAAGGCCGAATAAATTATAAATTAAATTACCTATAATTGTCCGGAACTAGTTTAGAACCCGATACCTCTCGTTTCCTGGTACACTTTCAAAACCATTAAGAGGTTCTCAAAGCTTCACTCATTTACTGTCGTTCCTTTATAAACTTAATTAAAATCATGTTTCTCTTAAAGTTTTACGTCTCTCTTTTACAAGAAAAACGTACGTTAGCAAGAAAGAGACAAAATGATTAAGGCACTGTTTCATGTACGGCAACCTTGTAAGAAAGACGTCTATATATAGAATTAAGAGTCATAATCATTGGAAGTCATCAAGGAAATAATAAAAAAAAATTCTAAATTGACTTGTATTTGTTTTTAACTCACCCAGTGCGGTAGAACAACAAATTAGCAGGACTAGTATCTTTTGCATGATGAATTTAATTGCACTAACTAATTGAAAACGTTTAAAGGGAATTTATATAAAGTGTCTTATTTATCTTCATAACTGATAGCGATCAGTTATGAAGGCAATACTCGACGTCAAGCCGGTGAATCAATGGCATTGCTCAAAGAAACATTACTGGGAAGTACTTCTACATAGATACAGATAAAATATGTACTATTTCTAGAAGGTATTGAACTGAAGTATTTACTTAATACTCATCTCAAGTTTTTCAGGAATGAGGCGTTGATTGGTTTGACTTTTTATATATTAGCGAAGGAGATATTTCTAAATGCTGTAGATGCTAGTAGGCGTATTTTGCATTGAAATGACCATGCGAATTTTCATAATTATTTATTGATGTTATTTTAGTTTTACATACAAAAGAACTGCAGTCTTAGGCATTAGTTGTAATCCAACTTGTGTAACGCGATACTTTAGTGTTAATGTCAGGGTATCTGCTGCTACCGCATTCTAGTGCCCAACTATAGACTCCCACCAAGAGGTTGTTATAAATCAAAGGGCCTCCGTTGTCACCGGTGCACTGGCCTCTGCCACCTACGTTTAACCATCCGCTACAAATCATGTTATCAGTAACAGTGAAGCCTGTGCCTAGGTAGCTGTTATTGCATATGTTGGTGTTCACAGTCCAAACTTGTGCACGACGCAATTGTTCAGATATGGCTGCGTTTTGCTGAAAAAACAATATAAAGCATGAAAAATTATTCATCTTTAAAAGTGAAATGTAAAGTTCATAATAATATAAAACCATTCAATGCGTCAGAAACGAATACTACTTATTTCATAACTTGACGGATGAACACACCTTTGAACTACATCAACTAAATAGTAACAAGAACAGTGTATCGGAATCGTTCATTCGTTAAGTGCCATGCATACTGAAATTTTTATGGTAGGTATAGCGAACAATGGAGCAGATGTGTCTCCTATATGGTAAGAGAACACCACTGCCCATTGAAATCCGCGCCATAGTCCGCGCATTGGTTATGTTGCCGGCTGTTTACACCGCTTAATTAATATCTCCTTAATTAATATCCTCGCCACTCAGCAAACATAGTAAAGGTACCGTTTCAAGTACAACAACCATTTCATGTTGAGTATTCTGATATGTCATGGTGTTAAGTAAGAAGAAATTCAATTAGTAACACACTCACCCCAGTTTTACCGAAACCAAGAATCCACACAGAAGCTTGGTCGGGCACAATGTAATTTGCCCCAGCAATCGAGGCACTAGCCACGTTGGCATTGAACGTGAAAATGGTGCTGGATCTGACGATAGCGATATCGTTGTTTCTAGTCACTGACGAGTAGCCAGCATTGATTATAATTGAGAAGACGTTATGCACAACGCCTCCACTATTCGCGTAAGAAGATCCAACACGGATCCTCCAACGACTAACTAAATCTCCTCTGAAACAAATAAAAATTCAAACCTAAATTAGTGTTAGATATCTTAAATTGATTAATGTATAACATCTTATGGTTGTTACATTTGTTAGATATTTTGTTTTAATTGATTTATAATAAGCAATACCTTAATAAATCTTTCATTGGAAATCTCTCTTGGAAATCAATGCTTTTGCCTACATTTAAGACCAATAACGCTCCAAACTTACTCATAGCAAGAAGCACTCGAGAGGACAGCTCTGTTACTGATGATTGTTCCAGCACAAGACTGAACCCAAGCCACACCGTTTCTTGAATATAATGTTGATGCAACGTATGGATATTGATTTATTGTCGTTACTGAGCCACCAGCGATTCTGCCTTGAGGAGAAGCTGAAATCAAGTATGAAAATAGAAAAATGTATCAAATAGTTTAAGAGATTTTTGCAACATGAACCTAAATATTAAGTCAAACAGAAGTCGTAAAATAATAAGCGAAATTTAATGGTGAATGAAATGAATTTTTCATAAGTTAAAAAAGAATTTCATACCTGTAGCTACAGCCAAACAGAAGGTAAGAATGATACTTAAAAGACGCATTGTACTTGTGGATTATCAAAAAACACTGGCTAACCGAAACAAATATCTCTTTTTATATTAGATCAAAGAAACAATTCATCAACTTAATTTGATAAGCTACCCTATTTCTGGAAATTTAAATCTTATCTTAACTTCTTCACTTCACTACATTATTGTGTTGTAATTTTCATATTATTATCTTATCAACGAATCATGTTTTTTATTTAGTGTATTATAAATATTTGATTCCTGAAATAAAAAAACCTAATAAAGAAATCTACGTTCTCTACGACAATAGAATAATGCACATTCTAAATAAATTAAAACATCTTTAATTATTACCAGTATTTATCCTAAAAGTTTTAGCAGCGTAAGCGCAATGCTTTTGTAAAGCGATTTTTGTAAGTGTGAAGAAGTAAAGTTTACTTAAGTTTTGTAAGTTTAAGGCATTAGTTAATAATTTGTCTCTCCAATTAATCCAGCAAATAAAGTGGCCTTTCATAGTCCACCTATCTTGTTTCTAATTATATTTGTATTATCATACATGATACATTGGAAATTTTATTATTCATAAAAAAACATTCTTATATTTCCAAGAACGATTAAGGTATTCATTACAAATGAATGATAACACGATTTATTTATACGACTGTCTGTTGACATGTCTTGCGCTAATATTATTTATCGGAAAAGATTATAAAACTGAATCCGATAAAAAAGAGATATAAATCTATTTAAAAAATTTGGTCTTCATTAATAATTAACTAAGGTATTACAAAACGATAATTTCATTCTATTTGCCTTTTGGATTATGCATAGGTTTATTAAGTACGTAATCGTTTTCAAAACAAATTTGTAGTTGAAATTGCTCACTTCTAAATTAAATCGGTAATGTTAAATTATCTTGTATAATGAAATTCTCGTGTCCCGGTATTTGTCGGCAAATGCCACCGAAACGACTCAATCGATTTTAATAAAATTTTATGTACATATCAGCTCTGAGAATCGGTCAACGTCTATTTTTCATACCCATAAATTATAAGAGATGTAAATCCTTAACATTTATTTTTTTAATAGTTTTTATGGTGTGGCATTTAAAATTACACGTTACATAAATTTTAACCTTTCTACCACCAATCGTTATAGTTTTTATTAGTCACATCAACCCCATGTCTCTCCTTTGGTGTCTTAAGAGACTTAAAGTGAACGGGGTCTTCCACCCGTGGAAGAGCCATGCTGTAGCATATGCAGATGCACTAAGTGAGTCGGCTCGTCCAAAGTAATACCACGAGCTCACACAATACTCAACGTGAAACGGTACTTGTACTGTGTGTTGATAAATGAGGGAAAATATCAGAGGCCTTTAAAATACTGCTTAAGTGGCATAAAAAGCCAGCAACACAACCGATGTGCGGACTATGTTGTTCTCTTTCCATATAAGAAACCCACCTGCTCCGTTGTCCGCTCTACTATATTAAAAAACGCGAACACGAGCTTTAGCGTCTTTTGGATTATCGAAACTATCGCTTCGAATTGGTTAGATCTAACTACTATAATATAAATCATAAGTCTTCCAAGACAACTGATATTTTGTATGTGTTAAGCGTATTATTTCTTTTTTTCCCCTGTGTAGCATCTTTTCCCGTTAGCTAAAGGTTCATGCCTAGCTCGTTAAGAGAAAATTTAGATATAATATCACGACCTAGCCTAATTTTATACCTAATGTAATGGATTAAATGGTGCCACAACTTAAATGTTAGGGCAATTGGCGGTCTTATATTGTTATGGTGTTATATTGTATCTTTATAAAGAAAATTAAGTTTTCGTGACCGACAAGACAGTGAAGCAAACATTTGTAGTTATATATCTGAGTTCTGCGCGACGATCCAACACTAACCCGATCTTGTGATTAATTTTTGGGCTGAGATAGGAGAATCAAATATATTCCTCTACCTCTATGCATATTTATAATATGCATAAATCTTTTCATAAAAATTGTACCAACCGGAGAAGTGTCAAGACAAACACCGTGATTTCATAAAATTTATTAAAAAACGATTAAATCTATTTGAAATATTTTAAATTATAATAAAGAATAAGGTACAAGGTACAAGGTAGGTAAGAAAACAGGTAGGTACATAGCGCGATAAAAGGAATTAATTGACTACAGCATTATTAAAACCGCACCTTTAACCCTTTACCTCTATCCTAGATCATGAAATTGTTATTTTTCTATACACCTTATCAAAGTATGAAACTGCTTAATTCTGCAAGCGTCCTTTTGGTCGAAAAACCCCCAACCACTATTGCGTTCTGAGAATATTTTACAATTTATTGAATAAACTTATACTTCCGGCAACTGCTCAGTTCCTGCGAAGGTTGTTTAGGATACATTTACATATATACTTTAGTATATGATTTCTAAATAAATGTTAGAAATGAATGAACAAAGGAAAAAAAACTTTCATGACTGTAAAATATTAGAAAAAAATAATTGTAGATATAGGTGCTGTTAAAAGAATCTTAAAGGGGAATTTAAGATATATAAATTACTGTTTACTTAACAAATTTATAACACAATAATTTTTATTTAGGCATAGGATTTAATAACAATGATAATTATACTTTTATAATATTAGCCAAGCTGAACTCAAGAGATACTCTCTAGAGGTCTCTTACCGTATCAACATCTCTCCATCCAATAGCCCAAACAGATTGATTATCTTCTAAAGAAGTGTACCGCAGCACACTGGTGTACTGGTCATTAATAGATGTGCCTCGGCAGATAATCGGTTTGTCTTATAAGCTTATGTTAAGTAATACGTATGGGTAAGAAAAATACTTAGGTACACATACATCTTCACGCGAGTGCACGAGCGAGAGGTTTTTGTTTCATTGTTTTGGTGTTTAATAATTAAATAGTAACTAATAGTTACATATGAGTTTTTTACTTGTTTGTGGTGTACCTTTAAAAATTTACCTTTTCCTAGATGTAACTTGCACACAAAAACTTTGCGGAATATTGTTCTAAATAATACCAGCTCTTACCATTAAATTCGATTTCAGTAGCTGATCTAATATGGACAATGTCATCCACTATAGTACAGATATTTTAGCTGGGATGTAAGATCACTTTGACTCTATCATAAACAACAACCAACCACCTGCGCTTCTATAAGTAGAGTCCACATGCAATTTTTGGTAGTACAATGTTACATAAACTCTAGAAATGAAATCGGCATTTTGTGCCGTGCACCACCCTTCTGCGGAATCAGCTGCCAGCAGGGATATTTCAGAAACCAATACGACTTGGGAACCTTCAAGAAAAGAGCGTCCTCAAAGGCCGGCATCGCGCCCGTGTCTCTGTAAGGGTTAGGGGGAGGACTGCTTGCCCTATTTTATCCTCCAGCTCGTTTGCCAGCGTTTGTATAAATAAAAGAAATTAAAATCTGTTAATAATATAAATTATATCTACCTAAATTTTCTATTATTTGTTTAATTACATGCAACTTAAATATTTACATAATGTATATACGTTACTTTCTATAACACACTCCAGTGTGATAATAGAATTATTTTCTGTAAAATAAATAATGCGATGCATGTTAAAGTTTATTGTTTTCACCGCTTGCGATAATAATGAAATACTCACGTTAAACAATGAGCGGCTGACAAAACAGATCTGTAGTTCACAATCGCCGCGCCACACATCTGATAGTGAACCTTAGCGCAACAGTCGTGTCCTAACAATGCTACGGCTGACGGCCATCGTTGTATAGCTGTCGCCTGTACAATTATCCGACAATATACCGATTATTCCGTTTGGATTCTCTACAAATTAAAAAATAATAATAATAATACTCCCTTGTGAAGCTTATAGTTTTAATTTTTTTTCTGGAAGATGAACAATTTGCTGATTTCTACTATATTGATGATGCTGTACTTGTTTTTTATTTTTCTATTGCAGTCACTTTCATTATCTCCTCGTATATAACTAATGTGGTATGTTTAAAAATATTATTTAAAATACTACATCAGTTCTGTAGTCTTGAATAAGTGCATGTAGGATACCTACCAAAATTTTCATAAAACCTATTTGGTTTAATGCAATTATTACTAAAAATATTGTATATTTTTGTATATAACTTTGAATTGATTAACTTTACAAGTTATCTATATTTATTTCATATTCCCGTTTAAATACTTCTCTATTTACGCTATTCTATTTGATATATTATAGAAAATAGCTAATTTTAACCCTTTTAAATTGTTTTTCATACAAAATAAATTAGGAAACAAAAAAAGGCTTCAGAAATTTATCTAATATTCTCAAGATAGCAGGCTATAAATACCAAAATATATTAATTAATTTTCTATAAATATACGTAACGTAAAATGTACTGAAAGGAAATCCAATACCTCGTTCTAACGAGCAAGTCTTAAAGCTAATGTAAACATTTACACTATCAATACCTATTTAAAGACATTAATATATTATAGAATAATATCAATATGGTTTGTTTTCAACAACGAAAACAAACCATAAGCCGAAAATAACACGCATTATAAATATATTAGGAAGGTTACCTTAACGTGCATTATGTCACTGAAATTTTGCCATTATACAAGAAATCATTTTAATAATCGTATAATATTTATAAGCAGTAATAATTCTATTAAATTTTCATTAATTATACTATAGTTACAAAAATCCTTGTAGATAATCTTTTTACTATCGAATATTATAATAATATAGTGAAATCTGATAGTGAGTTTAGAGTGTTGACCAATTTTATGTGCCTAGGCCAAATATTTCTATATTTACCTGAAATCAATTATATTCCTTAGTCACAAATATGGTTTGTAAAATAGAATATCTGTTTTATTTTCTTTTCGTTGGCGCTACTAGCCATTGTGTGTCTTGGCCTCATCCACAATTTTTCCCCAGTCGTATCTGTTTTTGGCTATTCTTCTTCATTTGGTATACCATCCCAATCTTCTCAGGACTTCTTCTATGCAATCTATCTAACATTTTAAGCAAAATAATACTTACTATAATTATTAATTATTTATAATTTATTATAAATAAAATTAATCTATGTGCATTCAGATGAAAAGGAATAAACACTTAAATTTATTTTATTTCAAACTAAATCGTTAGTCACATGCTTATGCAAATAACATGATAAACATATACACGGTCTTTAAATATTACTAACGTGATTGTATCAGCTATCTGCCATTAATTTATCAGCTCAGAAGTCAGGCATGTAACACTTTTGCGTCGAGACTACAAAAGAATTCACACAGAAAGTAATAAATTTGCCAATAAATAACCACGTTTACGCAGACAGCAGTAAAACCTAACTTCATATACAATAGTATAATTAGTTGTCAAAGTAATGGATGTCAAGTCCCGGAGTAATCCTGTCAACACGCCTATTCAAAATGTCACCTGCATACGCGAAGGTGCCTTGGCTCGATGAAAACGTCACTAATTGTGTTGGATTAAGTTGAGAGCCCCTCTAATCTAATTGTAAACCTTGCGTATTATGTCTGCCAGTATATTCCTAGTTAGTCTAGTCTAGAGAATTTGTGATAGAATAAATTGCGATTCATAATATTCTCGTAAAATATGACAAAAATAAATAAATATATAAAAAATGATAGTAAGTATGTATTTGGTTTCACAAAAATTTTGAAAATGCATTAAATCATCATGATCATATGTATCAATGTTAGACAAAAACTAATTCAGAAATAGTAATTCCTCAAAACAATTAGTGGACTGTTTAAATCGCAATAGTTTCAATAAAAAAAAAATTTAAATTAGATTTTAGTCAATTGTCTAGTAAAATATTATAGGATCGGCAATATCTTATTCTCATTTCAATGCATATTTCAATGGTTTAATATTAAATATAATAAAATATTATAACTGTTATGACATTTTTCTTAATAACATTATTATCTGATATAAGCATGTTTCCACGCCCTTCCAAGGTCAAAATATAACCCATATTAGATTAAGAATGTTGGCAAGCATCCATTTTCTAAACGTAATATCGTAAAATACTTTTATGGCCTTCTCTTATAAAAACTGGAGCATTATATTATATATGAAAGGCAGAAAATATACACATGTATTTTAGGACCTGATTCAGCAGCTTATATGTTGATAACGAGGAATAAATACCGAATTAACGCATATAATAATTTTTATTTATCAGCTAAAGCCAGTACACTGCCAGATTAAACATTGATGTTGCTTGATGTCAATCGTGGCACGTTCACGTTTGCATACGATGTTGCATACACATGATTCATCATCAAATCTACGCAATAGCTCCTATGTTCCTGTATGTGTTTACATATATTGAATGCTATCAATTAGAGATTACGAACTCTTACAATGACATCATAATATTTTATTTGAAGAATTTAAACTTTTCGTTTATTTTTGTATTATCGTATTTGTGTACTGAACAAAAACATGGCTATACTTTCACTTACAATATCTCGTCACCGATACCAAATATTTTCAATATTAAAAATATGGCGTTATTTATTTTCAATTGTATTTTTAATATTTAACCTTTATGTCATGAAATGAGTATCAATGTGGTTTAAAAGTTATCTTACTAACGTGGTAAAACCGATTCCCAGATATTCGATAATATTTTTTATTTTTATATAAAAATTAGATAATTCATAAAATTAAAACTATAAATAAATTTATTCATTGTATATTAATTTTATTTTGTTCTGGGATTGCTCAACAAATAATGTTTTGATAAATAAATAAAACAAAAGATTGCATATAAATTTTGCATAACATTACAATTAATCTTACGTTAATAGTTATCACTCCAGTCGGCAGTCCCCATGACTGCCTGTTTTTTTAAGAAATATTTTCTAAACGGAGTTAGTTATATATATACACATAACATTTCAATCTTTAGTTATAGCTCATATTATAATTTTTCTACATTTATATTTTTAGCCTATATAAATACAAATTAAACGATGTCACATTTATTGTATGTCCATACAAATTGCTGATACATACCTCTGTATTCTTACCTAGTTTAGACAATGCAGTGCAAAAACATCATAAACTATTTATATAGTGACAAGCCATAGTCATATAGCAGATATTACAAACCTATACAATTACAAGATAACGAGTTGAGTGAACTGTATTTCTGTTTATGATATCGATACTTTGTAATTTTGCCGACTCGCTTATTCACATATAATTTAAATAATAAAATTTCTAATCCATTTATTATAATATATTTAAAACGACAATGTATCAATTGCGTGTAAACGTATCTTATACAAGTTACGTATTTTTTAATATTGTAATACTCTTGTAAAATTCATATAAATATTTGAAACATTTATATAATCCATCATGAAATCTAATTATAAAAATATGTAATCAAAAACGTTTTACGTTTGTAATTTTTATAGCCACTAATTGAGGTAAACGCAATTTCGATTTTTGATGAACATCGCAGTTGTTATTGCAATAGCGGAATATTATATTTACTATGACATAGACCTCAGAAAAGCATTATTCGTCCCAAGTAAAAGGAGTGACTAATGATAAAATATATTAAGATAATATTGTGCAGTTAAATAGTGTTGACTCTCTGGATCAGTCCTTTTATTGTGATTATAATATTATATTGCATGAGATTAATCTTACCTCAAGTGAAGATGAATGCTATTATAACAAATGAATATCATCCAATTGTGAATAAAGGTTTGTACATAAAATTTTTATTTAACAAACTAAATTATAATAAACAAAGTTCTAGTATTGGGTCTAATGGCTGGCAACTTCAAACACATATCTATAATAAGAAATGAAATTATTTCCTTATTTCATAAAAAAATATTGATTTAGTTATAATTAAACAATTTTTATATATTTATCTGATATACTTGTAAAAGTAATTTAAGTTAAATTAAGCATATTTCTAGCTATTTTTATCTCACCCGAAAAACGTATAATTTTTGACGTGTTATCTGTGGATGTAAACACTAAACGAATGAAACAATTTTAATTCGGTTTTTTATCATGGCAACGATTCTTATATTGTCTTCTATTCAAATCGATTTTTTTACGTTTTGAAGTTGTGCTATGATATCGCTTATTTTGATTGGATGGAGACACATAATCTCCTTAAATCGTGGTCGTCTTAACTGTCAGTTAAGTTCTTTGTTATTCTCAGTTATCAGTCACATGTCAGATAAACGGATAACCTACTTAAACTTGTATATATATGATTTTGTTAAAAACGCCATAAACAGTTTTAATTTTGGAACGATAGTTGTGCAAATGCGATTATTATCAGGGCAAGATATAGACGGCGGTGCGTCTGAAGCAACGCTTATGCAAGGTTGGTCGTCTGTTTGCGTTAAATTATTAAATTTATTATTAATTAACAAATCCATTACATTTAACAAATTCATTTTTTAGGAAAAATCGCTTTTTTTTGAAAAGTTGGCAATAAACTATAAAGGCCAGTGTAGGAAATAGTTTTGTGCTAAATTTCATACAATACTTGTGACAACAATACAAAAGCTTTGTGACATAAACTGTCTCACGGACAAAGCTTATGAGTTTGATTTAAAACTTAATATTAGTATTTTAGCTGGGGACAAAGCTCCGGCTTAAAACTGTTCAATTCAGCTTTCATACTGACTTTGTATTTCCATAATCCCACCTTGATTTTATAAATACTAATTTTATTATTTTAGAGTGTGCTTTTTACTTGGGTTGTGCTCTTATTCAACTGAAAATGATTACTTATAACAGCATCTAGCCCACTTGTTTTCTAGCGTTTTAGTACGTATATTTCTTGAACCCAGCTGGCAAGAAATTTATTTAAATAGACGAGACATTGAAATATAAAGGAAAAATTATTTGTTTTAAATTATTATTTATGAACAGCTTCTTTACATTTCTACAACTAGAAATTGTATCGCGTAGAAAATTTTGCCATTGATTTTGGTAAAATTTTCCATAACAACATTTTTAGCTACTTTAAGTTCGCTAGTTTAAGTTACGTAGAATAAATCTAAAGAAGAAAGAAACAAGAAAGCATTATTTAAATATTTTATTTAACAATTCTTAAAAAGTGTTACTCGGTTATTGTTCAATTAATTATTGTTGCGAAATTCTTGCAATATTAATATCGAATTAAAATCGGATGAAATATCGGATTATTTGGTATCTATACGGGCGGCGGAACGGTCTACGCGTATTATGCATGACGTTCAATTAAGAAATAAAACTAACTTTTACTATTTTCCAACTCTCTCTTCAAAAAAGTAAAATTTGACGAAACTTTAATACTTAGTACAAATGTTGCCGTATTACGATAATAGCCAGCTTCTATGACTAAAGACTAAGCTGTAGTAGCTATAAAAAGAGTCCGGCAGCGAGTGGGTTAATGATCGACTTAACCCCTGCAGCAAATAGATAGCCTGTTTGTTCCTCGGAGCGTTTATAAACGTTATTTATAGTGAAAAAACCTTTTATGGAATGCTTCTTGCATTTTTTCATTGAATAGCAAATAGTAAAGCTTTAATCTTCGACTACATTAATACGTTCTTACAACGTAGATAGATTCTATGAGTTTTATACAACTGAAAGCAGTCGCTATACACATAAATACTTTATTATGAAAGGACTTTAATATGAAATGAAATAATAAGATGCCGCGGTTTTATATTCGGTACTTTTATTGAATTTTTACGTCTTATGTATTGAGAGAGTAAGAATACTCGAGCGCATTTGCATCTTTATTTGTATTTTATGCCCAAACAAAGGTACGTTCGTGTTAGGGAATATAGCATTGTTTTATACACCTTTGTAACATTAATAACGAGTAATAAAACAACGACTTTTTTCCTTCTTCTCCCACCATTTTACAATATTATATTTTTTTATGAACACAGTAGTAACTTTTTAAAAATAGTTGACAAGTTTATTTTACACTTATAAAGTATTGAGAATATTTTAGTTCATTTTTCATTCAATTTAATTAAGACAAAATTTTGATGTAGGTATGATTTAGGTACAAGCAGCACACTTTCGGAAAAATAATATAAAATAATGAAACTGTGTGAACTCAATTCTTTACAACATATCCTAATTATATCTAATTATACAACATATCCAAAGGTCTAAAATGCATTTACAATAGTAGTTCATAATTTGCGTCGTTTAAAAGAATCTTGATGAAAAGCATCTATTCAAATTTTAAATCATAAGTAGCTATGAAATTGAATGCCGGGAAAATCATTGATGCATAATTTGAGGGACATTTTTCGCGACCTTATTACCGCGATGACGTAGGCGCCTCAACAGGCCACATCCATCCGAAGGTAGGTCGGTGCTTGGCCTATATTTTACCTCACTCTAACGTGGACGCGACACGTAGTGCTGTCTCCCTCTCTCGTGACGTCATCACGCAAACCCTCTGGACGTAGTAGGTGTTCCGGTTATCATTGTTTTAGTTCAATCTTGTTATGAAAATAGCTTTGAAAAATAAACTCTGTGGGAGCGAGGAATAACTTTATACATATTAAAAGTGTTTAATGGGTACACAATCATACATTTCCACATACATATTTCATTTCTTCAGAGTCCTTTTTATCATGCATGTAATTAATAGAATTAGTATAATTGAGATATTATGTAGAAATATAATATTAAATTATTTATTTGCTAAAATAAACTTTCATCATTTAGCAGTAAAATAATATATAAATATAATTAATAATAAATAAATAATATAATATGATACTAGTAAA
>DWCF01003398.1:0-19750 GCA_018230265.1 Delias oraia
GTTCGTCGAGCGATGTGGCCAGCCCATTGCCACTTCAACTTACTAATACGGCGGGTAATGTCGGTTACTTTGGTTCGGATAACCACATTTCTGATTTTATCTCGCAGCGAGACTCCGAGCATTGCCCTCTCCATAGCTCACTGAGTGACTCTTAGCTTCTCCATTAGACCCATCGTAAGCGACAAATATCTTTTAAACTAATAAAATTTGAATGGATAGTAATACCTTCCGGTGAGCGTGGGTGGTCATTGAAATAGAGTTTGGCAAACTCTGTCAAGTCACTGGTGTCAGTATTTGCGTCGGTGTTAGCTGGTGCTTCTAATTGATGCAATCTACGTTCCACGCGTTCCTTTCTACGTGCACTTCGATCAGTATTCTAGAAATATGAAAATACATACGTCACTACATACGTCCATACGTACACATGTCAATTACTGTTTGACAATTAACGTACATTAGCGTCTCCATTAGTCATGGGCGGAGGACTTATACATTCAGTCGTAACGGACGGTGTTTCCGCTAGTTCCGGTGATGTCACATTACTTGGTAATGGCGGCAATGGCGCTTCCGGTTCTACTTCTGACGTATTGCTTGATAAGCTAAAACAAAATCCATTTAAATAAAATTGCACTGGTTTTATCGTCTAATGAGACCATTAAATGTTTCATTATTTTATATTACACAGGATTGCAAAATCAAAAGGTGACAGAGGAAGTGATTCAATATACTCTACTAGTATAAATTAGATACATTTTTATACTATTTTTATTAGATAACATTTTTCTAAAAGATAGGTTCAATATAAGAGATAGGTATTCTTAGAAGACTTTTTTTTGTTTTTCTTCAAATAGAAGCAAAACTTGAAAGCAACAAAATAACGCGAATGAAGCTAAATTAATAAAAAAGGAACTAACCCATTATTTTCTGGTGGATTGATAGGCGGTGGGGGTGGTGGCATTACTGGAACATCTATATCATTTGGTCTTGGTATTACGGATTCGTATATTGGTTCCTTGTCTTTTATCACCGCGAGTTTACCATTCGGAATTATTCCATTCGTGAGCTCCGATGGAGTTATATCTGAAATAGAGGTTTTATATATTAATTTTTCCCGGTTACTGTAAAATGGAATCAAAAACAAATCATGCGAAAAACTGACAAAGTCAAAACCATACTTGCTCTATATCTAGCGGGATATATGATATTTACTCAATGATTTTAGTTTAACAATTATAAAAGTCTTACATTATACAACTCTCCCATCATATACAATCTATTAGTAAATATCATAGATTGTTTCTATGTATTTGAGGTGATGAAAAAAACAATATTGAAGACATACACTAAAAGAAACGGAGCATTCAAAGGAAAAGGAAATTGTACAAAAAAAACATGGTGTGATGATCTTTCACGTTATTCTACTTAAACAATGCAATTTGTCAACGACATGCCAATCAGTGAGACATAAGGATGCATGTCTGGGACCTTTTATCGGCGGCGGCGGTGGCGGTCCAGCCGGTTCAGGCAAAGAGCATTGAGGCGGCGATGGAAAGGCGGGCGAACCTTCCAGCATGGGCTCTGTTACTGGCGGTGGTGGTAGGATCAGTGATGATGACATCGAATCACCGTTAGACATACAACCTAGTAACGAGACATTCTAGAAAAACCCTTGTAAAGCGAGAGAAACAACTCAGAACTAACTAGATAACTCACAGAATATTCAGCGTGAAATGGTACTTGTATTTGAAACTTACTCTTACTGTCTTTCGATCAGTGAGTTAGGATATCGGAGGCTAAAAATTCCACTTCAGCATAAAAAGCCGGCAACATAATCACTATGCGAACTGAGACGCGGTTGTCCATGGGCGGCGGTGTTCACTCACCATATAGGGGAACCACCTGCTCCGTTGTCCGCTATAACGGGAAAAAACAATTCAACGTGGCAAACGAGTAGGAGGATCATCTAGGAGAGGCAGGTCTTAGACCATGGTCGTTTTATAATAGTGATAAATATTAATTTCATCGAAATATTGACATTATTAAACAAATAATGAATAATTTAACTTCTGAATTGTATATTTGACTTCAGCAAAGATAAATTGATACCTTTTCAGCTCAACAGAGTAAAAGTATTTACCGTTCATAGAAGTCGTCATATTCACTGGCGAGCCATTGATAATTCCATTACTCATAGAAACGGGCGTAGCTGGTTGAAGGATGGAGTGCAATGGAAGAGAATTAGGCGGTGGTGGAGGAATGGCATCCGACGGGGCACCATCAGGCTTGCGTTGGGCATCCTTTGATAATTCATTCATCTCTTCTGCTAGGACATGTTCCAGCTGAAATTATAGAAAAAGCTATTTTTAAGCAAAGTAGAATTTTATCCTGTATAAATAGAGATTCTTTTCTTATGGCAGGGTAGCACAGTTCCATGGACTGATCCTGCGACGACATAAAAAGAAGACGCGGCTTTTTAAATGTTTTCTAAAAAAAAAATTAAGGTACCTTTTTCCGTATTATTTTTGACAGTGATTTATAAAAAGAATCTTTCTTGATATAAACATCCAGTTTCCGAGTTTCGGTATCTTTAGTTATCGAAAATCTATGTAAAGGGTACCTACCTCTTGATTCAAATCATCAGCCAGACGCTCGATAGAGTCTCCAATCTCATTAATAGTTGGTTGATGGGCCGGCTGCCCATCCGGTGCGCCTCTTTGCGCAGGCACGTCCGCGAGGAAATCAAACAGATTGTCCAAATTAACGGACTCTGTGCGAACACCCGAACAAGAGATGCCTCGTAAATTCTCAGCCATACTCTCGAGTTCGGCGCGCTCTTGCTCCGCCTTTTCTGCTAAGCTGAAAATTATACATAGAAAAATTAAAAATGAAAATTCAAATATTCAGAAAATATTTAAAAAAGCTTAGAATGTACATAAATATATAAAAATACACAGATAATTCATAAACAATGAACCCAAAAATGTTCCTTGTCTAAATTAACTTCTTTAAAATATAATTGTGTTGCATTACCTATTTCTCTCTTCCCTCAACTTGATCTCCTGGTTGACTCTCTTCATTTCCCTCAAAGCGGCAGCCACTTCTCTCGCGAAAGCACCTCTCAAATGCCTTTGCAACGTAAGCGCAGCTCTTCTACGACGCAAGAACACGGTTCTTTCGTACCAGCGCCGCCAAGCGGCTTGGAGCACAATGACAGCTTTACGCCATTGTTGATATTGCCGACGCGATACTGAACCTTTGTACCACTGCAGAGGTTTCAAATTTGATAAATTTACTATAAAGCAGAAGTATCAAAATAAAAAAAACAAGAATAAAATTGATTCAATAAGTATTAAGAGTATCTTTAAACTGTGATTTCGTTTTAACTGTTATACATTACATCAGTAACTACTATAGATTACCAATTAGCATAATTTGACCATAAATGTTCAGTATATTCGTTACACACGCATAACAAGACAACAAATCTTAATGTTAGTGTAAATTACCTTCTGAATGAGTAATGCAGAGGTTTGAAGCAAAGCCGTCCTTTTAGCTTCGAGAGGCGCGTGCACAGAACTCCTCATAAATATTTTCGTGTGACCAATTTGCCAATCATTTGTCGGCGCATTCACGAGTAACATTATATCTCTGAAAAAATAACTTATTTAAATTAGACAATACTATATGTAGCAGTGAAGCGCCGGCTTAGAATTGCGCTTCTTCAAATCATCCCGTGGGCGTCGTAAGAGGCAACTAAGGGAATACCGGAGGGCGGGCAGTAGCGTCCTCCGCGGGCTATATATTCATGGAGGTCCAAGGGGGAGACCTATGCCCAGCAGTGGACGTCTGACGGCTGAAATGATGATGATGAAGAATACTATATGTATAGATGAACAGAAATTATGTTTATTCAAAACAATCCCGGTGAAGAGTTGAATAATCTATCAAATATCTCCAAGCGATAGATGGTTTTCAGACTAAATAAGTATTTCGAAAACGAAAAAAATATAGTATAGTATAGTAGTACTGTTTTCCTTTAACTTTTTAATTTGTTCCTTTACTCACGTAATATCAGGTTCCAAAGGTCGTGGATGCGGCAACAGACACCTGTATCGACTTCGGAACATCGGTGCAGGTAAATGTACCGGATATCCGTCTCGGCGTATACGGACAATTTCGTTCATACCCAAATATCTCAGCTGTTCCAATACCAGTCTCTCGTTGTATTTGCCAGCCACTTTGTTCTCGTTCGGCTTTATACAACGCACGTACCTGGACAATATATTGTTTTTAATGCCTAATGATATAGACTTAAGGGGGTGTTCAGGTTTTACGTACTTTTTGCTTTGCTTATTTTTGATATCTGGGAGGCGCGGCATCATGGTTATTTATCACGGAAGCAATAGATATTTATTTCATATTTTTATACACATGGCAAAATCAGGCAATCAGATAGTAATAACTACTGGTCGTGGATTAATAACAGTATAAGTAAGAAGTGAAATGTATACTAATGTTTTCATAGGTAAACTTTACCCTGACCTTTGCCTACTTTTGCTGACAAGGTGGAAAAAGGGGTTGAAAATTGTAATAAATCTGTATGCTAAATATTTGAACGGCCCTTAAGATTATTATTAGAAATGGTTTAAAATTTTTACATTATGAGAAAAATTTGAATATACGTACCAGACATCAGTAACTTGTAACATGTCCACTAAAGATTGCAACTGCGCCCTAAAGGTATCAACAACAGTTGGTCGGCCCTTTGACGTGCCTCGCTGAGTTGTACTCGTTGAACCGGGACTTGATAGAGATACATCCTAGCGGATAAAATATTGTTAGTAAAAAAAGTCCGTGTATTATATAATTATAATCTATAATAAATATAATTACATGATAATCTTTTTTCATAACGTTGAAATCTTACAAGCATGGATTCAGGATTGTGTATTTCAGTAAGATCAAGGAACAAAATCACACTCACAAATGATAAAATGATAAGGAAAATTTCGCTCCAGTGATACACAGTATTGTATAGTTCTCCAAAACTGATTATGCGCATATAAATCTTCGTCACTGTTCGGTTACTTTCGTATTCCCCGAGCGTCGGCAGACTATATATATGGAGCGGTTGAGTGTATTATCTTTATGCATAATTTAGTAGAATTATGTGTTTTGTGCACCAAGAAGGCTGTATTATAGCAGCTTCATCTAGTCATAGAAAAAACGTGCAGTCACTGACAACCAATATATAAAGACGACTGACGGATCTTTGGCGATCGGCGACCACCACCGACTGCCCGAATTGTTTTCGATTGTGTACACATGATATTGCCTCTTTTTTTTCGAAATAGATGTAAAGTGCAAGTGCATTGTTCAGAGATTTAAGGATTCCATGATTCGCGTGTTTCCAGAAATACAATTAACGAAGATCTGCATGCGCATTATCAATTTGGGAATAGATAAGTTATGAATGAACAAGTAAACTTCGAAAATATCAGTAAATTATGTATTTATATTAAAACCTGACAAACCTGTCCGGGCGGTGCCAAATCCTGGACATAATCCGCTAATTCTCTTACGAACGGATTGCCCGAGCGACTGAGATGATCTATAAAGGCATCTTGTTGCGTATCCCTATTCTTATCAACGAACCCGTGTACGCTGTACGTGACCGTACCAGCATAATGTTGCACACCGAATTCTTCCTCCCACCTTCGACGGGAGCCTTTTACGAACGTATGATGTTCGCCGAATTCACCTTGAATGTTTGTTAGGTACGCGCTATCCGAGCCCTGGAATCAGTAAGTTGCCTGTACTTAGTATCAGTAGTTTCTGAGGCTATTAAAATTTATCAATCAACAATACAATCAAAAAGCGGGTTGCAGTTAGTAGATTCTTGAGCAGCGGTGATCTCTTACAATAAAGGAGCCTGCTTTACTCGCTATACCATAAAACCTAACAATATCTAAGTATAATTTACAGATCCTGAACTAAAGCTTCATAGAATTAAAAAAGCAAAATACCTCAATAAAAAATAGAAATAAATACAAACTGTGAATACTATCTATTTTCAATTCTATAATTGAAAGTAAGTACCTTAGGCATGTGACATTGCTCGCTGAGAAGTTTGAGCAGACTCCTCGGCGGTTTCTCGAGCAGTTCAAGACAGGCAGCATTATCAGTGAATTGTATTTGGCTATACTTAATACCTTCTTGGCGATACTGGAAAAAAGTATTACAGTTTTATTTTCTTTTTTATTTGCATGAAATACACTACACTGAAATAAAAAATCTACACTGAAATAAAAAAATCTTACAATTTCCTGCTCCAGTGCAAACACATAATTATTGAAAAACATGTGGAGTTTTTCATTCGCATAGTTGATGCATAGCTGTTCTAGAGAATTGGAGGCGAAATTCTCAAAACCGAAGATATCCAGCACTCCCAAGGCGCGTTTTGCTTCTCTTCCGGGCGCTGAACAACTGTTCACGTGACGAACGAGCCAAGCAAAGGTCCTAGAGTACAACGCACGGGCCATTGCGTGACGATTTTCTCTGGCCTGTAATAGAATTAGACAAAATTAATAAGGTTATATATTGCTATGCAATGAGAAAAGCTATAAATTTTCTATTTATTTCTACATTACCTAAATAAATGTAATAAATAATAAAATAGGAGATTTATTTCTTGTTCGAACAATAGATTTTGTTAAAGACAAGTGAGAAGTACTTTCAAAAGAATGAGACTTGAGGACCCTCAAAAGTACCTATTCCTAAAAGGCCAGCGACGTATTCGTCAACTTGCAAGGGCTGGAAGTATCCATGAACGGAGTAACGCTTATACTAGGTTTTAAGAAGGATATCTATTTTACCTCGGGTAATCGAAACGGTATGTCAGTCACATTCCCTCGCACGTTAATCTGCCTCTCCAATAGGACTCGCCGAGCGGTGGGCGGAGCCAGCCCTAATAAGTTTGCAACTGCGTCCACTGCTTCGGCGTCTTCCGAGGCAAGCGTTGTACGCTCGCCGTCTATATCCTGAAATAAATTAATGTTTAATTAGATAACAGAGTGAATAGACACACAATTCCCATTAAAAATATGTAAATAAAGCTACGTTATACTATAATAAGTAACTGAAAAAAGAGCTTGAAATGTTGTTTTTCTTTTAGAGCAACGCAATTTTTGTTATTTTACTACAACTAGTGGCATTGAAGAAAAAACAAATTATATATTTAACATAATATAGATAATAAAATAAACTGAGCAATATATGTATGTATTTATTTATAAAGACTTAGAGAAGAATTTTTTTGTTGTTATAAACTACAGACATTTTAAAACATTGAATTTTGTATTGTTTACAGGTATTGTTTCTATGAATAATACGGTTGCAGAACTACCTGAAATTTTATATTCCCAAGCCATAACACTGCTGCGAGTACTTTGAAGAGTCCTTCGCACATGTGCGGCGGCACTTGGAGGACAGTCAACGCTAGTTGCAACGCTTCAAGTTTGCCTTGTTCGCCACCCCGACTGCGTGCCTCTTCATCTTCAGGTCGGAGGTACTTGAAGTGGACACCGTCTCGGAGACGGAGGATATTCTTAAGCTCCGCATTGTGCTGGAAAGTTACGGCTTTAATATAATTTTGTATTACAAATAAATATGTATGGAATCATTAATTTAAAAAAGCCTTTCCGTACAGGTACAGGCTCTGAGTACAGGTATCGAATTCAGCGCTGGATAATAATAAACGTCTAACATATAACATTCCCTATCATATAACGAGTGGCGACCGCGTAACGGAAAACGCAGAGTAGGACGTCCCGCCACGCAATGTAAAGACGATCTCATGAAGGTCTCGGGCAACCGCTGGATCCAGATCGCTTAAGATCGTAATAGGTGGGCGTCTTTGGGGGAGACCTATGTCCAGCAGTGAACTTGATAGGCCGTTGATGATGATGATGATCAAATAACATACCCTGGCTCCTTCCACGAGTTGATAGAAAACATGATAATTGGTCTCCCTGGGTGCTGGGCCAGTGATTCTGGCTCGTTCTAGTAGAAAGTCTCGCAGCACTGCACCTCTTATGCCTCCGCGATGGTCGAGCCGTACTTCAACAAACTTGCCGAAACGTGATGAATTGTCGTTGCGTACCGTTTTCGCATTACCTGGTCAGTAAAGATAAAGATAAAGGTAAACACTAAGATACTATAGAGTGGGTCCATCGAAAATAAATTTGTAGGTGCGTCGATGTGATGTAACGAGATATATTACAAGGCTTCTTCTGCAATCAAATTTGTTGTTTCCGATTTAAAAATCGATCGGAAACAACGGTGGTACGTCAAATAGCGTTTTAATTTTTTTTTCATTCACTTTCGCTTACCAAACGCTTCTAACACGGTATTGGCTTCAAGAATTTGCTGTTCAGCCCACGAGGCTTGCCCGCCAGCCGCACAAAGGTACTGCAGAATTAATTTTGTTGTCTCCGTTTTGCCGGCACCACTCTCCCCAGATATGACAACTGACTGATTCTTCTCACCGTTCTGAAAATTTACAACTTCTTTTATTAGAGCCGTACAAGTATGTCCGTACCTTTAGGTGAGTTATAGATTCTATAAACCTTATTGCCCGATTCTAAAATATATAACATCGAGAATAATCCGAATGTTAATGAAACGATAATTATGTAAACACAAATAATTTAAAACAAAAGATTTATTATTTAATTAATATATTGATAATAAATTAATAAATGAAAGTCATGATTGTATGTATCACCACTTTATACCTCTATACGTGTACACATTCATATTATTTCTTAAACGAACCTGTAAAGAGCTGTAGGCCGATTCAGCTAACGCGAAAACATGCGGCGGCAGACTACCAAAAGCTCTGCCGCGGTAATTTTGCATATCCTCCTGTAAAAAGAACAATAATGACAGATATCGTAAACTCTCAATGTAAAAAAAAACATAATTATATGTGAGTATTAGTATCTTCACTAGTAATATAAGAGACTATCTGTAAGTAAATTAAAACTCAAAAATTAAGTTTTTGTTATGGTAGATATAGCGGGCAACGGATATATGGTTAGAGAACATCGCCGCTCATGGACAACCGCGACAGTCCGCGCATTGGTTGTGTTGCCAGTTTTTTACGCCACTTAAGCAGCATTCTTAGGAGCCTCGGATATCCTCACTCATTCAGAGAAACACAGTACAGGCACCATTTCAAGTACAACTACCATTTCCCGCTGAATATTCTGTGAGCCCGTGGTATCACTTTGGACGAGCCGGCCCAATTAGTGCGTCAGCACATGCTTCAATTTGATTCTACCATGGGTAAATCATTGTAATTTCGTCTTCGAACAATGATTGCTATAACGTAATAGCTACCATACGATTGTTATATTTACCGGCTGCCACGCTTATCAATGACTGCTTGGATTGAGTATTTGTTTAAAACACGGCATTTGTAACAGTTCTACATACTTAGGTAGTTTTATGTATGTTGATGAATGGTAGGTAACATCGTAAGAACGCTGTTCCCTTCAAAAGAAACGGAAGCAAGACCTACTTTTTTCCTTTCAAAGCGCCAATTAACCTTCTTCCCAATGCTGAAAAAAGCATCTCACTGGTCGAAATCAAAACAGACATCTAAAAATAAATAGATGTAAAACCTCTGTGAAAAAACCAATTACAGCACGAAATATTCACAACAAGAAGTTTTTAGTCACCAGCAACACGTCCTCACAATAGGGAATAAAAAGGACAGCTTGACGCTCTCATTTAATAGAGCTTTGTCCACTTAGCAACAAAAGCTTTTAGCGTGAACAATTCACGGACCTTGCATGTTAGGTATACCTCCACCAACCTTAAAACACCTTTTATTTTTGTACTTCCTATTGTTGGAATACAACAATAACCTTTTGATGAAAAGGTAATATGCTGTATGCTCTTAACACAGAAATTATCTACGAGGAGAAAGAGCCTAAGCAACGCGGGAAGTTCTATTACAAATGACAGTGCAATTTAAATTTCTCGATGGTCATTTTTAAGATATCACAAATCAATTAATAAATACAAATATATGTAGACCATTACTTATATATAAATATAAAGAAACATGACTCAGTGAGCGGAGAAATTAGGATTAGCGATAATACAATACTTACAAAATTATAACATCCCAGTTCCTTGTATGGATTGACTGCCACAAGAATTGAACCTGTATATGTCTGAATTAAGTCTTAAGGAATATTAGAGCAAAAATGTAGAAAAAAGATAAAATACTGAGAAAGTAGAGCAAACAGTTGCTGTTGACAGGCTAAGATATTTTTTTCAAAGGAGCTCTTCAGTTAAGATATATAATGTTAATGTAAAAAGGATTTTCATTAGCGTGTACGTGAAAAAATAATAAAAATAAGTTGTTCTTAGATAAAATGCTTTATTCCATCAGATTATAGCAGGCTATTATTTTTTACTTCTTTAAACTATAAAGCCGGCAGCACAAGCAATGCGCGGATTGTGACGCGGTTGCCCATGGACGGCGATGTTTTCTTACCTTATAAGAGAACCACCTGCTCCGTTGTCCGCTATAGAATATAACAAATATAATAACTAGGTATTGCTTGATGGCCTAACAGAAACAGTGTTAATGTAAATACTCAACCAATTAAAAAAATCTAAGCTATAATTTCTAGAACATAACTGTTATATATAACCCCCTTGTAAATATTGCTTTACTTGAAACTTTTTTATTCTATAGCGGACAACGGAGCAGGTGGGTCTCCTATATAGAAGAGGGCACCGCCGCTCATGAACAACCGCGCCACAGTCGATGCATGGTTGTGTTCCCGCTTATTTTGCAAAGGATACGTAGATAAGGTCGTGTTTATATCTTCGCTTGAGGTTCTCATTGATGGCGTCTTCCGTGATGAGCGGCATCATCGTCATGTCGGGCACGCCGGGGCCCTCGTCTTTGTCTTGCTCCTCCATATTGGCTGAAAATTAAACATATTATGTTAATAAACAAACTTTATGAGAGTCTCGTAGCTAAGTAGTTTTATAAGCCTACAACGAAGCGTGTTAAAATCGGGTTCGAAGCCCGGACCGGATAAAAATTCATAATTTATTCGGTCATTGAATGGGTTTGACAGTGGCCGAGCGAGTGTTTTAACACTGTCTTATTTGTGACAGAGCTACGCTGAAGCACATACAAACGCACTAATTGAGCCAACTCGGCCGAAGTTACCACGGGCTCACACAATACGAGTACGTGCCCTACGAATAACGAATACGATAGAATACCAGTGTGAAACAGAACTTTTGTATACTGTGTGTCGCTGAATGAGTTAGAATATCCGAGGCCCTTGAAATTATAACGATTTAGCGTAAAAACCGGTGACGCAACCAAAGCGCGTATTGTGGCGCGGTTGGCCATGGGCGGTGGTAATCCTTCATGATTGCATCCTGTGATTGCCTGCTCAATTGCCATAAGTAAAAAGAAGGTAACTAGGAGGCAAGGCTTGATTAAAAACAACTCACTTACTGCTAAACTCCTAATGTTGATGGAAAACACTTTCTATGTTTAATGATATTCATACGATATACATTAAATTTCACATTCCAATGCCAGCAAAAAGCTTATTGTTATTAAAAACCCATTATAATTTGAAATAACTCTCTCTATGTCGTATAAGGCTTTCTGTCATACTTGTCACGATTTGACTCATTTGAATTATTATACGATCTTTTACAACATAAATTAAAGATTAATTGAAAAAAGAAAAGCAGTCTTCGGCAAAATTACGAATAATTGTTGGCCAATAAAATTTTATTATGAACCACACTTGTGTGAAATTGAACAGTACTAATAATATTTTCCCATTTACTTCGGAAATTCTTAGGATTCTTTAACGGAATAAATAGCAGTGTATTCGGAAAAAATACTTGAATCGAAAGAACCGTCTCGATTGACGCCATTTGGACTTCAAAACTCGGGCGGTTTCAATTAGATGTAAGAGTGCTAACCTACGACCACGGGTTTTCCGTTCCACATGCTTCTCAGAGTAAGTGTTTTATACTCAAGGGGAATGTATTAAACGTCTAATTCGGCCCAGCCCTTAAGATGGTTGGTTGTGAGCTTACCGAGAGCGAAAGTAATGACGTCACGATGGCCGCGATCAGAACGATCGCAGCCGCCAAGTGGACGGATGAAGGATTATTGTCAGCGGTTTGAGTGGATATTTGAACGTACCCAATTTTAGTAGGCTAGAAAATTATCTAACATCATTGTTAGCGTCGAAGAGTATTTGAAATAAGTAAAAAATAATTATAGGATGTAAAAATGTCGTAAGCTGTATGTACCTGGAAATTTATTTCTTCTTAACAATTTTTTTTATAGTACAGCGAGCAACGGAGCAGGTGAGTCTCCTATATGGTAAGAGAACACCACCGCCCATGGACAATCGCGCCACAATCCGCGCATTGGTTGTGTTACCAGGTTTTCACGCCACTTAAGCGGCATTTCTAATGACCTCCGATAGCCTCACTCACTTGCGAAACACAGTACAAGTACCGTTTCACGTTTGTTGTTTTCAAGTTCCGTTGTCCGCTATACTATAAAAAAAATAAAATGATTGGCGACTTCAGTTAACTATAGAAATAACATAAGTACGTAACAAGTTAGAATCTTTAGCGGTGGCGTTGACAATATAATAGTCCTTGAGGCAGGACGCTCCACTCACAGTAAGTTATCGAACGGAAATGTCACTCGCCGATTCGCGGTTAAATACGTCATACTGCAGTGGGCATCATATTGATACGTAAAGCAACATTGTATTACGATGATTTACTACAAAAGTAGTTTTGGTTATAAATACTAAGAAATAAGTCGTCGTTAACGTGACATACCTTCAAGTCTAGTTTTCGTAATTTTATTTGTATGTATTAAAAAAATATTTGGTACATATAGCGGGAAATGTATCAGATGGGCCTCCTCTATGGCACGAGATCACGGTCGCACATGGACAGCTGTTTTGTGCGTACACATTGGAGAAAGAACAAGACAAGAAAATTGTCTTACTTACGTGAAACTAGAAAGACAATCGATCTACATTAACACGGCAAAAAACTCGACAGCCATAAAAGAAAGACCATAATGAAGCTAAGCATTCAACAATATTTCCTACATCCGCATATCATGCGGCTGTATTTTTTTCCTTGTCTAGTCGATAGTTAATAAAACAACCTGTTTTGACATAATGATTCTTAGCACGCACTCGATTCCCTTTTAGGATAACGTACGAGACACAAATTGCATATACAGTAACTGATATAACCGATCTTAGATATCGTTTGACAAAACTGCTACGCAAATAAATATTTGCTAGTGGTGTCAGTGCTAGTAAATAATAATTCATTTGTATAGTGTCATCAAGCTTCTTGAAATTACTTTATTGCACTTTTAATACACAAAAAATACTAACAGTATGCGAATATTAAGTGAATTTTATTAAGTCTAATGAATTTTACAGCGAATGTCTTTGGAGAGGGGTTGGAATAGGGGACTGTGCCCCAAGTTTATTATGACAAATTCACATTCCTTATTACTTATTTCATTTTCGTAAACGTAACAAAACATAGGAAATGCTATAAATTATCGTATCGAGGAGTCAAACTATAAGAACTTTTATACATCAGTTAAACCGTACTTCATAAACAAACACCGTATTAAGTCGACTTTTAAAAATTACATATAAAAGGAGATTAAGTGTAACTAGTTCGTTGACTATCATAGAAAAATGTTTCATATTAAATTGACTGGGAAGCTAATGAATATGATGTATGTGCTTGAATGAAAAAAGACACGCAATAAGATGGAAAATGGTGACGCATTTCCGAGGAAAGCTAAAACTATTGTTAGAACTGTGAATGAGAATATCCGCAAACGGTTTTTCATTACTTATCCTTATCTATGTTACTTAACATCATGAATTAGATTGTTTTTAACAATCGCTCTCAACGATTTTACAAGGCTGCCGAATTTTTTGTGCTAAATTTAGATATTTTTTATACTATCGGTGGCAAACGAGCAGGAGGCTCACCTAGGGTAAGCGGTCCTCCACCCATAGATACTCCCAGCCCCTCCAGAGCTGCGGGTGCGTGTCGGCCTTTAAGGAAGGTGTACGCTCTTTTCTTGAAGGTCCCCAAGTCGTATTGATTTGGAAATACCCCTGCTGGCAGCTGATTCCACAGAACAACATATCTTAAAACGCTCAATTGCAGAACGACAAACATCAAGGTGAAAGCGATGATACTTTACATTCTGATATTTTTTTATTAATTTCAAATTTTAATACATTTTATTTTAAAAAGGTAATCATTACTAATATATATAAATCTAGATTATAGTTTATAAAAACAAAATAAATATAATATTCATATAGAATCAAATACATGATCACTTATGAATGTCATACATCAACCTTTGAGAAGATATAGCTGATCCTATAAACTTACTGCGAACGAACCAAAGAATTATATATGGCCTACAGTATAGAATATGGTGCGCTTACAAAAAATATATGCAAATATAATTAGCACAAACGTATATGTAAACATTTTGATTGTTAAAATTTGGCCGATGCCGCCCTTAGCTCTGCAACTGGCGATGAACGAAAATTTTGAACGTAAGTATTAAAGTCATTTCTTTATTTAATGATATGTAAAAATTTCATTGGGTATAATTTAAATATGTAAGATATTTCAATATGGTGATGATATAAGATCTCTATTTATAAATGAAATTACACGATGTTACCATAGTAAATAGGAGAAATTTATATTATTTGATATCTTGTTATACGTAAGATTAACATGTAATTAAACACATTTGATAATCTAATATAGATCACCAAGGCTATCCTTCAGACGCTCTTTCATGAAATCTAATATCATCATTTATTATGTCTTTGAACTTTGAATAAACAAATCAATTTGATTACACGCAGGTTTTCAATAAGGTATTCCTTTAATTTATCAAAATGTTTTCATCGCTACGCAACGAGTATTATTTTTTCGATAAATTGCAAAACAATTCTTAAAGTAAATTAGTTTGAAAATTCATATTATTCTCACACGAGTCTTGAAACTTGTTATTTCCACTCTTTTTAAGTATCAAAGCTTAAACAATATTTCATTATATATATTTAAAAAGTAAATAGACCTTAATTTTATACGTATTTATTTCGCAGAACCTTCATACTTTTTCTGCTTTAATAAGCAAAACGAATGAAACGGCTTATTTGTCTATAAATAAGGGTGGAGCGTAGGCAGACAGGCTGCGGCTGATACCTGCGTACTAAAAAATATATGATATAATTTGTATATTGGAGTATTTTATTACGCTCTCATGTATATTATCTAAGAGGATGTACTAAATCGTCTACAGTGTCAAATTTTAATTTAGCAATGCCAAACCCGCGATGATTATGGCCTAAACTATATCACTACAAATATTACAATAAGGTAATATGCAGGAATGAATAAGGCAATGGTAATAAGGTAATGCAGACATAATTCATTTGAGGTGTCTGTCAATGCTGATGAATAAAATGATCTTTAACAATCTCTGTGTTTGGCAGTTGATGTGATTGGTATTTTTATCCTAAATTAAAAGGGCCTGTATAAAGCTGCTCTAACATATCGTTGCAATACAATCATTGTGATAGAACAATGGGTACAATAGTGCATATTTTATTCTTCTAAATAGGTCTCAGTAAAGTGGATACGTGTAAATTATGACATACCACATGGCGCGTGGGTTTCAGAGTAATTTCCACTAAGACAGGAGCGATTTGTTATTTAACTTCGTATGACTGATTTGTGTGAGAGAACTCGAGAATTCAAACTGTAAAAGTAGTTAAAGCAGCAGAAACACTAAAGACTGACCGAAGTTTACTCATTACGGTAATTAAATAAAAAATTGGTAAAGTTTACCATTCCTATCTAATTGATGCATTTGGGCTTTTATTTGAAGAGGTCTCGCTGTTCTGCGATCTCCAAGCCTATCAGTATTTCATTTGGGCCTAACACATTATTGGGTTTTAATAAAAAAATACATATTAATTTTAGTTTTTATTAAAAAAATACCCAGATTAAATAATAACATATACATACATTGTTTTTCCATATGAATCACAGCAACCCTTAAATTTCCTTATATATTTGTAATTTGGCTAACAAAGATATTTTTAAAAGAACATATAGCAGTTGGGCGTATATGTCGCGAGATTTTTCGTAGATTATAGTAAGTCAATCAACAAACAATCAAATATATCCTATTTGTAATATTAGTGTAGATACGTACGTAGTATATATTTGGAAGCCAGCATTTCAACGTAATTTTCTATTAAGTTTTGGTTGGTTTAACAAAAATAATAATTAAAGTCGTTTTAGTGTAATATCTAATATTTTTAAATTGGTTTTGTCTTTAATGCATTTTTTACTTTTTGCTTGACGTGTCGTTTCTTGTTGTACTAAGATAATAAATAAATCTGTGTACACAATATAGAGCCAAGAATGTTATAAAACTCGGTTGGCTTGTGTTATTGAGTTTACTACAATTTTATCACCAATGTCATCGTACTCTCCCGAGACGGTCTAGACGTTTCTACATTTTTTAATCTATGGTGTTTTGGCTACGCAAGTTCGGCTTCGCGTCCTTTGAATGTTAATTATATTACTAGTTTTAATTCGACGACTTTTTGCCATAGATAACATTTTCTATCTTTATTATGGAAAGCTTTTAATCAAGATATAGATAAAATTTACATATCGGTCGCTTCACAATATGCACTGCGTCATACCTACCGATAAATATGTATAATTGAATCAGTCCTTGCCCTAATTTCATTCACGACTTATTTATTAACAACTCTTTACACTGTATCCTTAAATTTGAATGCAAACCATATTTCAAATACTAAAAAAATATAAGACATTTATGATAACTTTGTGATATTGAAAACTAACAATATAAAACCAGAAATATCCCATCTGCGTCAATTTAAACAATAATTTCCTAACAAATAGCCAATACAATAATTCTAGCCAGAAGTATTCGTTTGAATTCAAAGTAACCTTCGTCTTTAAATTATACAGATGATTCAAATTCTTTATGTAACTGAACTAATGAATCGCAACCGTTCACATGATTCACATGCATTGGGGCGACACTTGAAATGTTTTTATGCCAGTTGCAACAGTCTGGACTCACCGAGTGTGGCGTAGCGTGATGGTGAGTGACATGGGACGATAAATAATTGTACAGTAAAAGTATTTGAAAATTAATAGAGCTAGTAGTAGTTATTCGTTCATACTGGATCTCAATGATACATCGTTTAATTACACACCGATCCTTGCTTATAAACAGACTACTCTTTTTTTTAAGAACGTAGCCTTAAACTAACATTTATGTCGTACAACCATTGTAATGAGTAATGACTAATAAGTTGTTTGGCAAGGGCACGCCGTAACTTCACATATTTTGATCGCACGTGGACAGATTCGAGGTAGTAAGGAGTCAAAAGAGCATGGGAGAATTGGAGATGCAATTCGAATGTTAGCTGTCGTGACGGTCACTCAGCTACCCCAAAGCTGTTGGTTCGCTGTATTTAGTTTGGATTGTTAATTCTAGAAGTTATAAATTTATGTTACATTGGTTGTAGGCCAATCTATTTACTATGAATATTGCATTGTTAAGTAAAGATGACAGCAAGAATGCTATCCGGCCATGTCTGACCCGTCATATATAATAATAAAAACACATTATTAGATACTTAAAACATTTTGGTGAATCGCTATACGAGTCATATCTTCGTTTTCCCGTACTGCCGGTATTAGTGCGTCATGGGTGAAATACTTTCACATAATTATTTTACGCTCAGCTGATACAGATAATAAACAATGGGATGTTAAGACGTATCGTTCTCACAGACAATTAGGAATGATATGAAAACAAAATGTAAAAGATAATAAATCAACAGACTATTATAATAGCCGCGAAAGTTGGTTGAATAACTTTCATTTGATTTATTAACTACCTTTTAAATATTATTATTAAGACTAATCTAATCTGTGATCCTAGCGGGAGAATATATGTTGAGATTTATGATAAAAATATGATAATAGTTTCTTTATGAAACATTGTAAATATGTATGATTAAGATTTATATTTAGTGCGAAACATAAACGATTTTTTATCGTCTTAAACAGCCTAAGGGCTAAAAATAAGTGACAATTTGTATGTCGAAATGAGCGTTATTACGAGAACAAAAGCTACGTCCTCCCTCTATTGAGTTAATATACAAACGGTTAATTCAAGAGCCGGCATAAACAGTCGCGAATACAGGTAGTTAGCTGAAGGATACGCCTTTGTTCGCCTAATGAATAATACAGTTTTGAAAAACAAAACAGGATCGCGCGTGATCTCGCAAGATGAGGCCGGTGACATTCCCTTTACCTAATGTGGAACAATGTGAAATTCAAAGAGCTATTTCGGGATGCGACGCGCTTCTTTGAAACACTGTCAATTTAGGTTTCTTGTGCCCGAAGACGTGGATTGCTTTATAATTTGAAAGCGAATCAAGTATGGGGAGACATTCTCAATTTGGTGATATTTAAAATATACATTTCGTAAAAAGCACATTCTTGTCAAATCTAATTAAATGTTGTGGATATAATAATTGTTATCGTGACTAATAGAAAATATATATTCTCTGCATAAGCTATCGAGCTAACAATCTACGTACAGATGACATGAATTCTCAAGGGGGGTCTAAAAGCCTTGAATATAAATTTAAGCTGCGGTTGGTAAGTCAATCGTTAACAATTCCACCACGCCTAACTACAAGCCTAAAGGGAGGGATTATCGTTTCTCATCGCCTAATTGAATTTTCGACTTAAACACTCGCTGGTGTTAATTTCTTGTTTGCCGTACGACTTTTGAAGCGTTAAACACTTTTATAGAGCAATATTGGTATCTGGAACTCAAAACGTTGAGCTAAATGCAAGAAATCTATCCACCTATATTTATCCAACACTCAAAGATTTCGCTTTTCTGCTTGAAGGGCTCATGATTGATAATTAGAAATGTTAATTAATGTAACAGATAAATAAACATTTCTGACACGTTTCATGCTCTACAAGGATTTCATTTCCAAGTGAATTAAACCCGCGACCATCGGAGAAACGCATGTATGAGATAGGCATCTTTGTAGGTTATAATACAAAGTTAGAATCGTTAGAGAAAATCGTAATACGAAAAGCATTATTTCCGTGCCACCTACTTTGATTATGTCACGCCTAGTATGCCTAGATCCAGTCTAGATAGGTGATGGGTCGCGGTCGATGCCCTGACACCGTTGCACTCACTTAAGGCTGATCGTATACGGAAAAGGCCGTTTTTACACTTAAAGACAAGATCTTTTAGATAGATTTTATCTGGCATATTTTCACCTCTCAATCAGCGCATCAATAAATAAGAGCCTGTCAATAATCTAATCTAATTTGAGAGCCTCGTAGGTTAATGGTTTTGAAAGTGTACCATGAAGCGAGAGTTATGGGGGTCGAATCCCGGTCCGGACAATTATAATTTATTCGGGATTGTTTGGTTAATCATACGAACAACGTAAGTGGAGATGCGAAGCAAAACGATTTGAATAATTTTTTATTCAAAATT
>DWCF01003399.1:0-19747 GCA_018230265.1 Delias oraia
ATTTTAATTAATATATTTTTTTTGTTCTATAGCGGATAACGGAGTAGGTGGGTCTCTTATATGGAAAGAAATCCGTCCGCGAAGTTCGCGGATTGGTTGTGTTACCGGCTTTATAGGCCGCTTCACGCTTCACTTCACTTCAAGTTCCGTTTCACGTTGAGTATTCTGTGAGCTCATGGTATCTCTTCGGACGAGCCAGCCCAATTAGTGCGCCAGCATATGTATCAGCATGGCTCTCCCATGGGTGCAAAATTGTAACATAAAAGCTTATGATACTAAACTACGTGGTAAATTTTGCATTATGAAATTTAAAACTTATCATATTTCAAATATCAGTTAGAATATTTTTCAATTGAATATGTTAATATGTATTTGTATATGTAAATATAAACTTTCAATATAACAAGAGGAAATAATCAAAAACGTATTTCGAGAAAATTGATCACATTACTTTTTAAAAAGTAATTGACTACTTAGTAATGTAATGGTTATATTATATTGTATATAATTTATAATATCACCACTCACTAAGGTGATTCTATGAAACGATCCCAGAGCAGTTATAAACAACAATATCTAGACTAAAAAGCAGTTGATTTTCTTTATAATTTATAGCAAGAAATATTTTTATAAATTTAAAAAGTCATTCACTACCACATTTTAATATTTTTACATATGATAAAAATAAACTGGGATACTATTTCTGTTCTAAGCCTTATCAAATATAAGGTTAATATAATGAAAAACAGTTAATAAAAAAACCTTTTAAAAATAAGCATCGTTTGAATATTTTATTTAACTAGCTGACCAGGCGAACGTTGTTTTGCCACATAAATTGTTTCTTATGTCTTTCATCTCTGATAATTATGAACAGTCTAGTATTAAAGACGTTCGTGACAGTTGTGTGTGAAATATATATACATATATATTTATATATAAATTTTCATTTTCAGTCAAATTAATCAAATAACCAATTACTAATATTAAATTATACGATGAATAGTTAGCTACATTAGCTTTTATTTGTTTTGAAATTGTTAATATCTAATAAGGTATATGCGTCAAACATTCCCCGCTACTGACATGTTTGACGCGATGGCTTTTAATTTTATGCATAATTCATTTAATTACAGTTTCCGTTTTGCGAATTGTTTTGAAAGGCATATAAATTATAAGTGACAATTGCCAAATTAAAATTTGATGAATTCTACCGTGGTTTGGTTTATATGATATTCATTTATATTTATTAATGTAATTTATGTTTTTATTCAATATCCTATTAATAAATTCACGCTTTTATAAACGATTTCTAAATCTTTACAAATGAACACGGGTAATTATCTATATATATATTAATTATCTATATATATTTATATTTATCGAAATAGTTTAAAGATTATAATTTAATTTTTGAAATAAAGTATTGACATTTTAATTTAATAGACTAACTAGAACTCGAAAAATATGCAAATGATAATTTATAAAGCTTATAGAAAATATGTTTTAATTAGGTATTTATTTTGATAAATAAATTAAAACTGATGAAATTTATACGTGAATTCTGTAACAACACGAAACCTTTTATGAATCCCTATAACATATAAAACAAACATTATCTCGTTTAACGTGATTATACGTGATACCACGGGCTCACAGAATATCAACCAGTAATTGTAATGGTTCGCTGAGGAAGCTCATAAAATTATGCCTCTAAAGTGACTTAAAAAGTCGGCAACACAACCAAATCCCGGATGGTAGCGTGGTTGTTTTTCATTTGCAGTAATCTTTGAATATAAAGGCTACCTGTCGGCTTCGTTTTCTGCTTTATATAAAAATAAATAATAAGCTTGAATTTTTGACAATTTCATCATTTTAAATTAAATTTCACATTGTAAAAGAAATGTTAAAATTCACCATAAAAATTATATCAGCATTGAACGCATCCGATTTAGGTTACATCGAAATAATTGTAGATATCGGTACGGGTTAACTGAATTAATTAGCGAGTATCGTAGAATCGGGGCAGGTGTTCATTGAGCTTTATAGCTCTATTATGCCACGGAATACGCCGCTGGAAATGCTTGAGCGATTGACCCAACACGTATTTTACAACGACTTTTATGTGTTTCGATATTTGATCAATTAAATAAATACATTATCGTTTCAATGGAATAACAGAGTCATATATGAACTACATTAATTAACATTTATTAATTGTGTCTATAAACTAAATTAAAATTATATTAAATTAAAAATATCATAGACCTAGAGCGTGAAAGTCCTCATTCTGTGTTTTATTGAGTGCGAGTAAAAAGTTGACAACACAAAAAAATGGTCGATATAGGCGCGATTGTGATTTATTTATATTACACAGACACTTTAATTTTGTTTTATTTCTTATCTGCTATAATTTGCTTAATTTTATAATTTATTTTAAAAATATATATTAATTTAATTTATTAATAGGATATCGCAAAAAACATAAATTACATTAATAAATATAAAATATGAATATCATATAAATCAAACAAGATAGAATTTATTAAATTTTAATTTGGCCATTGTCACTTATAATAAATATTTTTTTTATATTTTTTAATATTTTTAAGGGGAGGCCTATGTCCAACAGTGGTCGTCCTATGGCTGAAATGATGATGATGATTTAAAAGTATTAAATAATAACGATAAATGTTCAAATATACACTTTTAAATGTTAAACGATTTAATATATAGGGACCAACAGTAAAAAGCTGTATCAGTATTAACGAAATATGATAAAACAATCAAGTAGGAAAGAATAAGTGAAGCTCAACAAACACTTTACAATTTTTAAATATTCTAATCGCGTCGATACAACGGTGTCGTTGTTTAATCAAATCGCTTTCCGAATAAATGGAGCGTGGACGAATCAATATCGAGGATTCAATTTACAATTCAACGTACATCACCGACGTATCAATTGTTCAATCTAAGCAAGGACTGATAAACGCATAGATTTGCGCTTGAAAAATAAGATCGAAGGAACGCGAGTTTCAAAGTGAAAAATGTACATTTGGATGGCGTTAATTCGTTTAATTTCCGGCGAGAGGGACTGCCAGAGTCCGCTCAGATTAATTCAACTGAGGCCGTTGCAGATAAGGATGCTGAAATAAATTGAAAATGTTCAGAGATTGATTTGAATACTCCAGAGGATATATCGAAGGTATTGCCAGCAAGCACAGACCGCACTCTATTACAAATTTCCGATTCAGGAAAAGGAATGCCTCGATGAAATAAATAACGCAAACCGCAATATAAACTAATTATTTAGTTTTAGTTCTAATAGTTATAATAATGGTGATATCGGTGTATTAATGTAAAATTCGTTTATATTATAATCAAATGATAATTCATGGCACATAACGAGGTAACTGTAAGCCTCGTAGCTATGTGGTTTAATAAATCTATCCTGAAGCGAGAGGTATCAGTTCAAATCCCGGTCCGGATAATTATTATTTAATCTATAATTTTAATTCGGTCTTAGAAATGCCACTTAACTTTCGTAAAAAGCCGGAAACAAAACCAAAGCGGGGACTATGGCACAGTCGCCCATGGTCGGCGGTGTTCTCTTACCATATAGGAGACCCACCTGCTCAGTTGTCTGCTATACCATAAAACAATAGTAAAAAGTGATCAAAAATCTCAAAGATAATTTTACTCCATGATAAACGGAATAGTTCAATCTGTAGATTGACTATGAAATCGTTTCTAAAATGGAGGAATTAATGCGATCGACGTGGATGCTGAGATGAGACAATGTTCTACGCGTTCGTGATGAGAATGTCAATTGAAGTAAAGTGGCAGACCCCTGCCGCTGTTTTCAACCAGGAACATAATTTACATTTCTCGATTTACCATAGATTTAATGTCTCGGCGGTAATATATTAGACGATAAAATCGAATAGCCTTTAAAACAATTTGAGCACTGCCTGAAAATCAAAAGGGCCGGATGTGTGCGAATTGATTGCCGTATAGACAAGTCCAGTTAGAGCGTCCGATTGGTAATAGCGCATGCTAAACTTATTAGCCCATCGCAAAATGGCATCAGCAGACGTAACAGCCTCGCGTGAAGCTTCATTCGGAAGTAAATGTGACACTGGCGTCCGAGTGATTGTTGCAACCAATCAAGTCTTAATTGACGGCCCGGCTTGACGGGACATGTAAACTAGTTAACTTAAAAAGTGTCCGGCCTGATATCTATCTAGTGAGTGAGCTGAATGTAAAGAGATTTAGAGGCTGAGTGAAAAGGCCGCTTCGAACGATGAAACAATTTATCTTCGTAATCCGAAAGTGTCAGATGATAATAAGAGTGACATTTAGAGCGGGCTGCCATCGGTTAATTCTGAAGTGGCAGTGGCGACCGATTGTGACACGAACTAAACCCTGTTGCCACCAGTAAAACCCATCAGGTGTAGCTACAATCTAATATCGCCTCGGCTCTGAGTAGACGCTCGCTTAATTCAATTTGTTTTATAACAGGATTGCAAGGTAATTTCAGTTTATATTCTATCAAGTAATCTGTCATCTACATAAATCGAGCTCAGCGTTACATAGTGTTAGTCTGTGAGTTTTTATTACGGAAGACGATGGCGCTTGCCGAGGCCATTAGCTAAGAATACAAACAGTACTATTCCATTAAAACTAAGCGATCTATATCCCAACAGAATGAACTCAATTATTCGCATTCAGTCAACAAAGACACGCTGGAGCTGCACAAAGAGACCATTTCATAAGTTAAAGCATACTGAAGATAGTTATCTGAGCGCAACTAGTGATGCAGTAAATCCTATGAGTGTGCTTCGCAACTATCCCTTCTTAATGTCTTTGGATCGCTCTCTCTACTACCGGTTCACGATAATTTTCGCTCTAAGGATAGTTGGCCACTTCGAGTGGATTGAAAATTATCCCAACTCTCTAATTTTCATCCTCCCTTGCAATCAACAATTAATTTCCTTTGAATCAATTAAAGGTTGTAGATATAACGTTACGAAAATCATCTATATTAATTCTTAATTAAAAAGATTTAGCTTCGATATTCATATTTATTTTGTTACATTTTTAATAATTTATATTTTAATTGTTCATAAACCGAGAGTTTTAGTAGAACTACTAATATTTAGTCACTCTAAGCCGCTTTCCGAAGATTGTACGAGTATTTAAAACGGAATGATAGTAGGAGATCGTAACCACACAATTCCCTGTGAGGATTACGCTCGAGAGAGAAAAGTAATACGATTAATCCCACAAGGTACATGCGGAATTTATTATATTAAAGCATTTTATAAGAAGTTTGAAAATGCACCAATGTCATCGATGCCAGTTTTTCAAATAACATATCTAAGAAGTAAATTAATTTAATATGTATTATTTTATTAATATGAATAGAAATTACGCATGTGTAACAATTTCTATTATGAACCACTGGCATTAAATTTATTCAGTGTTTTTAAAGGTTTTGGCAGAACAATTTTTATTAAAAAATCTTTAACCCATTAATTATTCCTCGCCGTCATATAATCGAAGTATACATACAATTTTAAGGGATCGCATGGATCAAGTTAGCGTGTGTATTATATAGCCTGAAACTAGATATCTTAAATTTTGTATAGCATATCTCACATACGTACAATTCGTACATGAATTTGCACATTCAATTTTATTACAATATTATTAATACATTTTATTATATTATTTTATTATATTTATCATATTATATTATTAATACATATATAGATTATAGAACATGTCATTTTAATTTTGTTTTTACCGGAGAAAAGTATAAAGGTATACTTTTATTGAATTGTAATTCAAACTTTTATGAGATTTGTTTAGTAGCATGTCTTGAATAAATGTATTCATATAGTCTCCATAATTAAAATTTTTAGGGAACTATCGTTATAGTGCACGTCATAAAATATTATTGAAATGAAACCACGGGCTGACAGAATACTTAGCGTGAAATGGTAGTTGAACTCTAAACGGTGCTCCAACTGTTTCGCTGAATGAGTGAGGATATCGGAGGCCCTTAAAAATGCCGCTTAAGTTGCATGAAAAACCGGCAGCACAACCAATCTCCGGACTGTGGCGCGGTTGTCCATGGGCGGCTATGTTGTCTTACTTACCGTTTCGGTTGTCCACTTTACCATGACAAAAAAGTAATTATTTTACGGCCTAAATTGTCTGTGGTGCAAATGTTCGTGTGTGCCGTAATAACAAAAAACTATTTTTTGTTTTAAAACATTATTTTGTATACGTCCTTCTCAGCCTTATTTATTTTTTCCATATTTATATTACAAATTACTAAATAATAATAATAATGTAATAATTACTATTAATACTGTGATAGTGCATGTAACGATCGAACCATCGCTAAAATTGTTCAGTACTTTTTTACAGTTAAGTACTTCGTAGCATGTTAGATCTAAAGTAGTTACTAGCACTATGTAAGTTGTTAGGTTCTAATTAGTATCTTGGAAATTACTGAAATGAATGAAAAGATAATGACATTTAGAGATTTACTACGCTACAGAGTATGAAGCAATGAGACGTAGTAGTAATCAATCTGAATACATTAAAGCTTAGAATGTTTGATTTAAGTAATTCATTAATATAACGCATTTATATTAAGTAAGTAAATACATTGGATATTTTAATATCATATTTCACTGTCATTGGTGACATAAAACCATAGACATATCACATCCACTGACATTTCTAAACGAGAAGGGTATAAATGATTTTGACATTTAGTAAGTATTTAAACGGCCTTTATAAGCTTAGGAGCTTTAACTTCAATTATTACACGGTATTTATATACTGTGGTTTGTATAAAAATACAGTATTTTGAATTTAGTTAAGAACATTGAATCTAGAGCCATGAATTTCATATTTGATTGTGTTTAATAACTATAGATGATTTTTGGTTTTTGTTTTTAAATAATAGACGCAATATAAATATATTAAAAACTTACACAGTTACACAATTTGAAGATGTAATTAATATTTCTCGATAAGAAAACTTAAAGGGCAAATTAACAGTTTTAAACTATCTGGAACGGTAGCGATGCTAAAGTTTAGCCGAGGAAGAATATAGAAGCGGTGTGACGTCACGTAAATAATTGCTCTGTCGAACACACCTGCCGGCGAAAGAAAATTAAGCGAAACGCAATTTGACTGAGTGATAAAGCACCCTGAGCGTTGGATCAGTTTAATGAGGAGTTACGAACGAAAAATGGCTCCTGATTAATTTATAATCTCATTTCCATTATTAGCGCCTGCCATTAATTGCTCCGTAATTATCTTTTGTAACGTCGGTAATGCTTTAGCGTAAAATCATTATAAGCACTTATAAGACACGATGCCCTTATCTGAATGTTTCGATAAGAAATTGCCCAACATACAACCGGCGTTGGCTTTTATGCGCTCTTCGCACGATCTACTCCACTAAATACATGGATGTCTACACCCAACAAGAAGTAAAGCCTCCGTATTACAATGAAATACAAGACTTCAAAACAACGACCATATTAAGATGTAGTTTAATCTATGAAGTTAAATTAACAACCACAGTTTCATAAATACCTCTCGAAAAATTGCAGCACTCAAATTGGTTATGGTAACAGGGCATGGGTGTTTATTGGCAAATTCATAAACATTGACTCGTGAGCGAAATGTTGTCATTTTATACTCCCAAAACGAAAATGTGCAAATATGATGGCTACCATATTTTATGGGCTTCGAATAAAAATAAAGTCGATGGCCGTCAGCCGTCCTAATTTGACACGAGCTGTGGCGTGTCATGTGCGTGATGTTCTTTTGGATTTATTAGGTAGAAAACTGTGGAAAAGCGACCAGCGTTTGTCAGCTGTTAAACAGTTGTTATTGCCGGACGATACGCTCCTCTATTTGCATAATTGAACGGTCACTTGGAAACACCACCATTGTTATACTTTGCCGTGCCATTTGTCAGATTCGCCGTATCATTTATGCATGTAGCTCATAACGAGAGACGCGCCATTTTTCTCGACTATTCATTTTGTAGCCTTTTGTGTTGTATGCTATTAAAGGACCACTCGGTTTAAGTTTGAAACTAGCCTAGAGGAACAAGTAGTATTCCCGACCCATCATCACACAGAACCGCAATTTCGTCAAAGATTAAACGAAAGGACACAGATGATATCCGTGAACAATTCCTATTTGGTTCACGCTGTTCATTTTAAATGTAAAAAGACAATTATAACGCCACAAAATAAAGAAATGGCTAAGCTGTTGCATTACCGCCAATAAAATACAAACAAAGACTATCCACGACTTTTTAAATGAATCACTAAAATTTTATGTGGTAATAAAGTTACTTTGAATTTTAACGGACTCTTTAAAAGTTTTAAACAAAGAAACTTGGGTCATCCGTTAAATAACTAGGTAAACAGGCAACTAGTGATCAGAACAAACAATAAAAAAGCTATAAAATTCTCAAGTAGTACGGGGAATGTAAGCTTTATCTAGCAGAAGTAAATTTTTAATGGGCTGAGCCATTCTCAATGCGTTTGAGTACCTCCGATTTAAATCGATGACTTCTATATGTTGTAACAGAGACTATTTCTGACTTATGACTTCTGAACCAACTCATATAAATATAACCACTGTATTTTCATGCTAAGTTTGAATTCTCATGATGAAATTTAAATCCGCGTTGTTGATAAAAACAATTAAAGCTCGCATGGTAAAGTGTGTTAAATTAAAACATTTCATGGACGATATTTTAGTTTAAAATAGAGCAAAAAGTTAATTTTAAACATACAACTTTTACTACAATTTATTACATGTATAAACGTGAACCTTGCGTGCAAATTAGTAAAACTATTTAATTTTACAAAGGTTCAATAATTTTATTACGCACTATACAGTTTTAAGATTATAAATATAACATAGTCATTAAGAATATATTAATTGTTTTTTATATAGATTTGTTTATCTTTAATTTATATATTTAAAGGTTGGGTCATACGTAAACAAAAGGAGAACTGAGATTAAAATTCATACATCTCAAATATTTGATAAATTTCAATTTAGAACCTTTTTGTAAATAGCTGGGTTCTTACAGGTAAATGTTTTGATATTTTCCAACGTAAAAGCGAAATTAATCGCAAGACCCTTGCGGACATCAATACGGCCCGGAGCCATTGTTAGAAGTGATTACAATAATGTTTTTCAAGGCAAATGTTAATTTTTATTGTCGGCACACTTATACTCACATCGCACTTTGAAGCGTTACGTTTATTTCTGTTGAGTCTTTTGTCTTTTTATCTATGTAGGGTAGCGTATATAAATTAGGCCCGAGTGAGGGTTTATTTCAACAGGGGTTGGATGAATTTTAATGCTATGCGGAAATAATTTTAACTACTTACAGGCAGGTAATACAACTAAAATAAAGTAAAAAGATTTGATCAAACTATGCCACATTTCATTTATAATTGGTACTAAAAATTTACTATTTATCATTATCACCTCGATTTTTGTACTTCTATAACTGAGCGAAGGAATTTTTTTAAGGAATTTTGTGCCACGCATTACCGCTATGTGGAATCAGCTGTCGGCTGAGGTGTTTTCAAACCAATACAACTTGGGGACCTTCAAGAAAAGAGCATATCTATTCCCTAAAGGCTGGCAACGCACCTGCGGCCGTGCAGGGGCTAGATGTCTCTATGCGCAGAACCGATTATACTAGGTGAGCCTCCTGCATGTTTGCTACCATTTCCATAAAAAACTATTTTACAAATACTAATAGATTTATAAAATTTAATGAAAATATATCATAAAATATACAAACTAACCAAAAAAAAACTCTTTTCAATGTAATGCTGTTTGAAATAAAAAAAATATTTATTTTATTGGTCCACAAATAACTAATAGCGACTTACATATACAAAAAAGTGTCTCGTCCATAAAACTATAAGTATCACGACTTTAACATTGGCCCTTAATTACAGCGTAAGCATTTTGATTGACGTTTTAGCTTCACGTCAGCACGTACGCCTAAAAGTGAAGTGGCGAGGCGCCTGAACCTGTCTGCTTTAGACAGGAAATGGCTACCTCCTGAGGGCTATGCTTTAATAGTCGAGTAGGTTTGGTAGTTGAATTTAAAAAAAAATAACATTATATTTTGTTTTTCCCAATATTTACTATATGAAATGTTTGCAGGAGTATTTTATAATACCTAATATTTCTAATAATTGAATACAACCATTTCATCATTATTTTACTGAGAATAAGTGTGTTTTTTATTGTATCGCGGGCACCGGAGCATGTGGATCTCCTATATGGTAGGAGTTCACCGCCGCTTGGCGCGCCCATGTTTAAGACAGTGTTAAGACACTATCTCGGCCCCTGTCAAGGCCTTCCTCACACCCAGTAAATTATATAATAAATATTATTCAAGGTACTACAAGAATAAACATAAGAACTTTTTCTCCTTTATGTCAATTAATCAAAACATCTTGTGACAAGTGTAACAGCCGAAATATTCTAATATATAAAATTCTCATGTCACAATGTTTGTTCCCATACTCCTCCGAAACGGCTCTGTCTATTTTTTATACCCTCGACTGATAAGAGTTAACTACCCATGACATTTATTTTTATTTTTTTTAACAATAATTTATATTTCAATTTTTTTATCATTTGGCATAAATGCATTTAACCTAAATTTTCACCCTTATTTGTTAATAGGGATATTAGTCCTTGATAATTTATCTAGTAAAAAAGTTTTCCGGAGTTAGATAGTAATGTATATATAGGCATATGAAAAGATGCTGAAAGCAGTATTCTGTAACATGAAAAATATAGAAATATATTTCGATCTAGCTGTAAAACATAACTTATAATGTGGGAACCTAGTTAAGCTGTAAAAATTAATGAGATTCCTAAAATTGTGATTTAAGGAGTCGATTGCTACATTTTATCGTGTCTTTATCACAAGTACATTTCCACGACTAACCGAAAATAAATTAAACTAAGAAAATTCTAACATCCGTAGCGCCCTTACAAACTTTTGTATTCAAGCTAAACACGTTTAACAGCTGAAGTCATAGAATTTTTAATTTAAAGTTCACAAAATATTGAACAACTGCTGCTTTAACACGTGATATACTCCGTTCACATTTCACAGTTTTTATTGCCAGTACTACATCTGTCAGTTTTCATCAACGATGACAACTGGACGTGAAATGTATAAAATAATGTCGCAATACAAAATGAATATGCTAACATAAACTGGTAGCAATAACTTAAATGAACAAAAATTGATTTTTACGCAATTTGTATTGAATTAAACGTATCACTAACTTTTCATTTAATTTAACTACACAAATAAATGTCTCTTTGTTATTTTTATAGTATAGCGGACAATGGAGCAGGTGGGTCTCCTATATAGTAAGAGAACACCGCCGCCCATGGACAACCACGCCACAATCCTTGCATTGGTTGTGTTGCCGGCTTTTTACGCCACTTTAAACCAGATGTGATAAAATTACACATGTATGAGATAAACTTGTATGTATAACTATTATGTACAAATAATAAGGGCAGCGCTAAGTCGCATATCCCATGCACAACATTCAGTCTTGTGGTAAGTAGATACAAGAAAATATTAATTTAAATTATTTAATTTAAGGACATTATTTCGTATTAGAATATGTGAAAACATATCCAAGTTATTATCTTCAACAAAAATACGTAATATGAACAGCAAAAAACCTAAGATTAGTTATTTATTTTAGAATGTTGTACGGTCCCGAGATGACACTGCAGATTCCCATACATGCACTCGTGGAACGGAGATCTGCGGATCACAGTTCAACAGGGAAACACTGCTGAAAAGATATCCTTTTAACGCTTTATAAGAAATACTTTACTATGTGACATTAAAAATATAAACACTGGTAGGCAATGTAGCTACATATGGAGATGAAACACTAACAGAATTTATTTCATGCAAATTCTATATGTTTGATGTTCACGATCAACGGGAACAACTCGCACCGAATCGAGTGACTTTTAATTGACAAGTCAGTAAAATTCGCTTAATGTACCGATACTGTAGCAAAATTACCATTTCACATCCATTGTGCATTTAACTTAATTCAATTCTTTCGCGTAAAAGGTTCCGTTAGCGTTGTCCAGGCCACGTGTAAATAATTGATCGATTTTGTTTTATGAAAATACTATCAAATATGGAGTGTTACAAACAAAACTAAATATAACATATTTTTAAATTATTGTCAATACAAGGAATTTATGATACATATAAAAACATGTTTAATAAATTATAGTGAAAAGTTGCTGTGTATAATGCGCTTACAACGTATAATATTATAAAGTTATCCTTTTTGTATAGTTAGAAGCGGGATATGATAATTACGAGTCTCGTGCGGGCTCATCTCTTGCACCTGTTGCCGCCGACTTTAACTAAAATTTAGTACTATACGTGTTACTACCCCGTTTTATATGCGACATTTGTGTATAATTTTATAGGATAACCCAAGGATAACCGATATCACTGCTCCAACTGAGTTGACAACGCATTTACGTTATTCGAAATAGTCGCGATTAACTTTAATCAAATATAAAATAAGTAGAATTCAAATTTAATTATTATTTTAACGAATCTATAAATTAAAATATGTTTAAATGTAGAGCATATGTGACATATAAAAAAGAAAATTGCATTTTTCCTATTTTACGAAAGAAACCATTACTGCACCTTTTTCCGTCACTGATAACAATATTTTTTCGTCAAGATATTTACGCATAAAAGCTAAGGCATTATATTTTGTAAGCAACTTTTAATATTCTCTGTGCTCCTAAAGTGAAAGTTCATAAAAGTATCTTAGAGTTTGTCATGTGCTAAAAAGTGTTTTATACCGTTCAAGTGATTTTGCAAACTATGTTCCCGCTTAAAAAGTTACTTAGAGAAAAGCTGAGTTTAAAGTTAAATATAAAGCAAAGTGCGAGAGTTTCGTGGACAAATTTGTCGGGGTTATATTCCGTTAACCCTGTTACATTTTATTGTCTCATATATGAAACATTGGCAGTAAAACTTTCAGTAGATTGTTACATCGAATCTAACTATATGTAGGCTGGTTGCCGAGTCATGGGCGTCGCCTTTACGCCGATTTTATGTTGCATGAGAAAATGTAGCCAAAATTCTAATAGAAGAAAAATGTATACGAATCCAAAGAAACCGGCAATGCGAGGATTTCTTAAAAGCCTCCGGCTAGGTGAGGGAAGGCGCGACTCGAGTTTGTTACATAAAAATCACGTTATCTCGACCGAGGCAGACAGATTACTTTCTTGTTAAGAGGATGAAACAAGATTACGCATTTGTCAAAAAATAAATATTCACGTTTAATTTAATTTTCGTTTCACAGGTTTCATTAAAATTTTCTCCAAACGCCTTTACCGCACTATTTCTGCCTTGAAGATGTTTTATATTATATGTTTAAACTTACTAGATATATGGTATATTAAATTTTAAATTATTTTGTTTATACTGAAATACATAAGATCACGTATAATAGAGCCATAATAATAACAAAAGGACCGGAGAAAATATTATTTGCAGACCGATATCGAAATTCAGAATAGAGGCCGCGTGAAACGGTTCACATTATATTCGAAATTGTGCAAAAGTAATCAGTCGATTTATACCTCACGGCCCCGGAATGATCCCTCGGTTGCGGCGGCAAACACACAATTTGTCCTGAGCGTTAAATCGACCACAAACAAAACGGGCGGCGGCGCGCACGCCATCCCATCATTCACCTGTGGTCGCCAATGATAATGAGATGGACCTTCCGTTCAACATATTAGACTGATTGCAATTGTGCAGCGGAACGGCCGAGGCGACAGCCGCGCCTAGATCGCACCGAGCCGATACAAAAGGTGAACGAAATATGTTAATTCATTACCACATGTATCATTATTCGAAATAATGCGGTTGACGTTGATAAATAACGATAAAAACTATTAATTATCACAATGAGTTTAATATTGGTTGTCAGTTTTCGTTGATGAGAAAATTGTTCACGCTCACCTACTGTAAATTCATTCTGATAAACGCGTAGTCAGATTATCTCGCTGTTTAATCGGAATTTAAATAAATTTAACAGGTATAATATAATTAACAATGTTTTGAGGTTTAATCAAATAAGCTCGTTCTAAGTAGCAATTTAAGTTTTGATAAATAAAAGAACTGCAGAAGGTTTATTTGATAACCTCTATGGTATGATACCTATTTCGATCACTGCATTTTTAGTCATTCTCCTTTCTAATTACAGCTTTTGTGTAAAGTATAGTGTCAAATTATAACATGGATTGAAGGTAGCAGAGAGTTTCTAATTTAAATGACACTGTCAACAGTTTTCTACAGAACAGCGTAGCACATTAACAGTATGTTCGTAGGAAAACATTGCTAAGAATAAAAACCCGAGGGAGAGCCAAGCTGAAGCATATGCTCTTTCACTAATTGGACCAGCTCATACAAAGTGATACGATGGGCTCATAGAATACCAGCTTGAAATAGTTTTGCTATGTGAGGATATTGGAGGATATTGAAATTATGCTGTTAAAGCGGCGTAAACAGCCTTAAAAACAACCAAATCTGATTGTGGCGCGGTTGTCCAAAGGTGCTGGTGATCTTTGAGGATACCCGCCTTGAATTGCATTATGTAAAAGCAAATTTTTATGTTATAGCAGAAAATGGAATAGACAGGTCTTCTATATGGTAAAAGAACACCGCCGTGCATGGGCAACCGTTCCACAGTCAGCGCATTGATTGTGTTGCCTGATTTTTAAGGGCCTCCGATATCTTCACTAACTCCGCGAAACAGTAGAAGCACCGTTTAAAAAGTGAAAAAAAATACATTTACCATTTCACGTTGAGTATTCTGTGAGCCTGTGGATCACTTCGGACGAGCCAGCCAAATTCGTGCGTCAGCGTATGCTCATATGCTTCATCATGGACCTCTCACAGGTAGTTTTATCAAAGATTGTAAAAAACATCTGTTAGTCCTTTATATCACAGTATATAGAGTATCTTTAAAGTGTTTAAATCGCAACATGGCAGCGCACCTCGGTCGCATTACTCAAGTGTGGTCAGAAAGGTAATGAGATGGGACTGTGACCTGGTTCTATTGTCTAGTCGCTATCTACGCAGTGTACGCCTCGACATGGAAATAAGTCAACCACATAATCTGTCAAAGTTACGGAAACACACCGCATTCACAAAATATGACAACTGACGGTTGAATTTTGAATTTGAAAGAAATACACAAAGGCTTTAGAAATATTAGTAGTATTACATATCATAAAGAAATAATGTTTTTTATACATACTAGGCATACTAAAAAAATATATTTATGTATTTAGTATAAGCGAAGGTTCGATGCACAAAGCATAATACTATGCAAAAAAATTAACTTTGCGGTATAAGAAACGTGTAACTTATTGATGAGAAGAAAACTAGACCAATAAAATTCAAACATCCAAAAGCATATTGTATCTATTTCTGGATTTATGCAGTACGTCCCATACCTTTGTCATTTATCCAGACAGAACTGTCAAAAACATAAAAGGGATTGGATTGTACAATTTTTTATTCATAACAATGATATCGGTTTCGAAGCCAGTCAGTTGTAGCAGATATATTACTAAGTTGTAGAATAGGCAAGATTACACTTTATTCTTGGAGTTTATGTTTTAAATTCGAGTGTACAGAGAAAGGATAGGTCCACTTTATAAAGTCTGTTAACTGTCGTGCACAGACAACCGCAATATCAGCGGGGTTTTCGATGCGATTTATTTTATACTCCTTTTGGTGGTAATGCTGGATCGTTTTTATTTTAATACTCTGTTATTGAATTTCAAATTAAACTATTCTTGATTTTAATGATTTTAGATTTACATAGATTTTTCATATATAAGTGTAAACAATTGGGCATTAAGAGAGGATTCGGACATATCGGCTTAATATACTTTACAGGCACATGAGGGTGGAAGTATTTCCCTCGCATTGCTGGTGACAGTAAATTATTGGAGTCATAAATAAAAAATAATTGTTCCAAGTGGCCGAGGGATTTTTTCCATAATTTTATTAGGAAAATTGTTGGGACACGTACGGAATATTATTTGAGTGTCCAACGCAACTTCGGTTATAACCGACAGGAAAATGATCCACGGAGTTCTCATAAAGAGATTTTCAAGACGTCGTCTTCCTACGAAATTAACGGGATAACGCTCTTTAGCTTAAGTTTTACCGGGTGTAATTAACTTGGCCTTAGTAATTAAGATGGTTAATAAATGGTTGCGTAGTAAGTCGCTTCGAGATAATTATGTCAGGAATGCTTTAATATAAGCAAATAAACCCGGGATTCAGCGGTAAACTTGATCTATTTATACATAGGACTAAGCCTAATGTGTTTCTATTCATCAACTATCGCTAATCATATAGTATATTAAACTATGTAATCTATCTCATCAATGGTAAAGTTGTTCATATATTTTCTGACGCGTAACAGATCTTGGGTTCAACTTCCGAGTATAATACACAATTCCAACAAAGAAATATATGTATGTGTGTATGTAGCAAGGTTTTATATTACGTTAAGAAATTTTATTAATCAAATATCTAATTTATTGAGTAATTGAACCAATTCAATGCGAGGAACGTAGGATGTTTTTAATTGGTTTTCCATCGTAGTTTCTCAGTAGGCATAATTTTTTTTTATAAATATTAATAATATTTTGGTATTATTTAATAACCTAATTGTTTTGTTATCTTTTTTCACTACTTCAATAGAGACATGTAAATTTCCAAATAAAAACTCTATCAATCATTAAACATTTAATATAAAGCCAATTTTGGTTAAAAATTAAAATAACATGGCTATAATAAAACTTAAAGTATCCTCCATGGTCCGCTATAAATCATTGAAGGATACGTGCACCTATTAAGAATGTTTACGACTTTACAACATCGAAAACTTTACGAACTTTTATATTATAAAATGATGTATATAATGTACTAAAGGAAAAGCGATGCAGTTATTATTCATGGGATTCATTAGGAAATTGTTAGTTAGGTGGTGCTAAAATGACCGCTTTTAAAAATAATTATATTAAACAAAGAAGAGAAAAAAAAGTAAAATTAAGTTTATAATGCAATATTAGAATAAAATAGAGGGCAAATTAACTAAGAAGAGAGTTCAATTATACGCTCTTAACACATAAGTAATAATATATAATGAAAAGTTTAACGAAACAAAGCAGCAGGGAACTATTGACGTCATAATTACAACTCTATTGCCTTATTTGTTGGAAGAGTGCTACACTTATCGTTCGTATGCTCGACAATGTAAAGCGCTCGATATTCTCCGGTCTTAGAATGAATGACTTTTCAATAGCTACCACTCTATTGGGAGGTGGGTTTCACGATGTCATTTCCCGTACTTACGAGTATTTTAAGCGTTTCTTTTGGCTCATTCTTATAGGAAATGAGTCGTTGAAATATATTACTAATGTGTATTGTGAAGGTGCCAAAGACTTGTTACAACCACCATTTGTTGAAGGTTCTATTGACACGTTGAAAGAACCCAAATGGTAATTATTACCATTTGATTAAAAAGAAAGTATTATAAGCCATTGCCCCATAAACCATTACCATTTATGACTCATAAAAACATACAATTTTATTTCATTATAAGAAACCTAATATCACAACACATAAGGCTTAAAAAACTTTATGGATTTTCACAATTAGTTAAGCTACTGTCGTATAGGAGAGATGAAGTGAAAAAACTGTAATCATTTGGAGGAAAGTAGCAGAAATCATAGTCCATATAACTGTTTTCAGCAAAATGCTAGCAATATGTAAAATCTGTACTTATTGAGATACTAAATATTCACTTCAGTGAATTTAATGTCTATACAAAATCCTTCCAGTGCTGAGGCCCCGAGGTAATACCCATAGATACACAAGTGGACAGTTTCGCAAATGGCTACGAGATATCTAATGTTAGAAACAGGATGTGTTAAAATACTCTGTCGTATTTTCTATACCACTTCTCGCCGAGACTCCCCAGGGAGGAGGTCTTCGCTGATGTGTGAATAGCCTTGTGGCAGAATGTATATAAATCTGCCTCTATAAAAATGCGCCTTTAAAATAAATTGTATGCGTCTCGTGATTAAAATTGGAAAATTTATAAACTCGATGACCTACTACGGATATAAATATTTAAATAGTGTTTGCTTTAAAATGTTAAAAACAAAGGAAGTTAATTAGTGATTCAGTGCGCTTAATTATCTGAAAACTTTTTAAATACTCCGTAATTTATGGCCGAATGCAAAAGCGATTGTGATTATGGAGTCTGGCGAGTTTCGGATACCGATTTATCTCGCACTTAAAGTACATCGATTGCATCTACAGCGATCCCGAGAGACGCACGTTCAACTAAATTCAATATTGTATCCATGTTCTAGTTAAATTTAATAACGTTTACGCTGTATTAATATTTAATCGTTCATAACACTGTTACAAAGTTTCTTCAGGCATTTATCCATCTATAGTTTCATTTTATTTAAAGTTTAATCTGTGTTTAGAATAGAAACGGAACAAATAATCCTAATAAAATATATAATATTAGTTATCACGTAAAATTCTTAATTTGTAAATCTATAGTATACCTATATATAATTATTAGTAACACTTATATGTGAAAGGAAAAAATTAATATTTGTGATACTATATTATTATAGTGGTTGCCCGCAAAGTGCAACCGTTTCTGGTGTATTTTCGGTTCCCAATAGAGACACGTGCAGCCACTTAGCGCTGACGAAATAAACTTCTAACAAAATCACCCAATACACCTTATTATAAAAGAAATAAAGATCAAAATATTTTCTCCTAAAGCTTTAAACAAAACAGCCGAGCTCCCAACAGACAGCTCCACTTCAGAAGCTTTCCTACTAGGTATTAGAATTGCCTCGACATGTACAAAAATAGTGAATCGAAGCGCCTTGTAAATTGAATTGTAGAGGTACAAGAGCAGAGTGCAAAGATTTAAGAACATCATAAAAGAAAAATTAAATCATTTTACACGATACAACTCTGAACTCGTAAACCTTATGCGAGAACGAATATAAAATGATGCGTAAAAAGCATAACACAGACAAAACAGAAGTTTATGGTGTAAGACGAAAACGATTATTTATTTCACGCGATTCGCGTCTTTGGGCATCGCGAGTGCAATATAAATAAAACTGGTATGCAAAGTTATAGGTGAAATTTGCACGCTAGTGCGACACGCATTGGTAGAAATGCGTCCCTATGGCGCCACCTACCAACGTTGCCCGAGCAAATGGAATTCGCCCCGCTGAGATTGGTTCCACTACTTTTTTCTTTAATATTTATGAACTCGTGTCTCACGTGTCGTTTTACCTTTGGTAATTGCATTTGCTTCAAGCTTCGGTTGCGTTTTGAACGAGAATTCCACGAAAACACGAAAACATCGATTATTACATTGCGAATGCTCTGGGAGAGTTTTCACGCTGTTTCACTTCATGAAAACTATTCTAAATATTTTTTGGAGGTCCGAGGTATTTATAGGTAAACAAAATTAAGAGTTGACGTAACATATGAAATTTCTTGTATTTC
>DWCF01003400.1:0-19741 GCA_018230265.1 Delias oraia
CAGCCCTGTTTTTCCTTTCTCTCGGCCGGTTATAGAAAATTCAATAATAATTGAAGTTGTGCCCGCTAGACCGCATCCGGTGTCTCGGCGAAATTACTTATTGATCTCACCAGCATGCACTTACTTAATAATTAATACAATGCAGATTAAACAAAACCTTATGTAAGATTAAAGAAAACCAGTCATCTTGGCTATGAGATAGTACAAACTGTATGAGGCACAATGAGTAGCTTCAATTACCTAGATAATGTTATTTACTGATTCCTTCATACATAAATGTACTGAAGTACATATTACAATGACTTAAAACTGTTTTTTATAGTATAGCGAACAAAGGAGCAGGTAAGTCTCCGGTAGGAAAACCGCCCTTGGACAACCGCGCCATAGACCGGACATTGGTTGTGTTGCGGGATTTTTACGCCACTTAAAAGCCATTTTTAAGGGACTGCGATATCCTCACTCACTCTGCGAAACATAGTACAAGTACCGTTTCACGCGAGTATTCTGTGTATACTTGTCCTTCGTAACAATTTTCTGTTTAGAAATATACTTTTACTCAAGTGGTGTATATTATAAAACTATATGATACTATCTAGATGAACTATGGTTTACTGAGTAATAAATTACTTCAACTTAGCTAGATTTTAAGAGATTGTGTTTACGAGACCACACACGATCAACAGACATGAAGCCATACTGAATTGATTGCAGGATATCGTTATGTTTCAAATATCAAATTAACTCACAGATCGGATTTGCATTATGACAGGATGCGTTTAGGTTTACAGTTTTCATTTGTGTGCTCTTTGCACTATAATTACTATCTACATTGAAACAATAATTTTATAGTTATACAAACAACCTCCATGCAACTTAGTACTGTTTGAATAATTTTTTATAGGATTTATTTAAATGAAGTAATATTTTATAGAAAATGTTATCTTTTATCAATACTACAGGCTATTAACAGCTACAAGGAAGTCGACACTTGACAGCCAATAAAATCGATATTGTGTTCCAGTAGCAAGTCGTGAAAGCAGATTCCGTTAAAATCGTTAAATGCTCAGTAGCGAAATCTTAACGGCATGTAGAACTTTGTTTTATCGAGAAGCTGAAAACTGCAATTTATTAATTGATCCGTTTTAAACTACGATCATTTTTTTTGAGAGCCTCGTAGCTAGATGATTTAAAGTCTACTATCAAGCGAGATGTATCGGGTTGGAATCCCAGTTCGGACAATTATAATTTAATTTAAAACTTATTATGTATCTAGAAGAGCTTGACAGAGGCCAGGTGAGTGTTTTAACTGTCGAACTCGTGGGAGAGCCGTGCTGAAGCATATGCTGACGCACAAATTTGGCCGGCTCGTCCGACGCGATACCACGGCGTCAAAGAATACTTAGCGTGAAATGGAAGTTGTATTTGTAACGGTACTTCTACTATGTTTCGCTGAGTAAGCGAGGATATCGGAAGCCCTTAAAACTGCTGCTTAAGCGGCGTAACAAGCCAGCAACACAACCAATGCGCAGACGATGCGCAGATGTGGCGCGGTTGTCCATGGGCGGCAGTATTCTCTTATCATATAGGAGACCCCACCTCCTCCGTTATCCATTATAATACTACACCATAAATAAAATAAATACTGATCTGTGTGTGTGAAAATGAGAACAATTTTAATCATGTATATAAAACAAATCTATTTAATATGTAAAACTAAAACTTGATTTGAGTTAGGTATATGACATACATACGACAAATATATGATTTAAAATCAATCGATATACCGTTTTATTATTTTTAGCCTTGCAATATTTTTTTTGAATCAATGTAATCTCACAAAATATATAAACTACAAACATTTCTGATTTATTTATTTATTAATAATAATAAACAATTAGAACCTACCATTTTCCTTTACAAAAACTCACTTAGAATAGCAACATCTTTACATTTCAGCTTATAATATCACTGTTTATCTTATACCAATCGTTATTACACTTATTATTGCTCACTGGAAATGTTTACAGAAATGTTTATTTGTGTTTGCTTCTGTAGGTATTCGAATTAATGTAGTTTTGTTGGATTTAATGAATCAATAAAACAATTGTTTAATAATATTGCAATTAAACTCTCAACCATTATTAATAAATCTAATATTGTAAAGCAAATTTTTACGTTTTCAAAAATGAAGACAGCTTTTGCATACTAGTGTAAATATTAATAATATAGACTCCTGTAAAATTTTGTAGTTCTATTCTATTTGTTAAAATGAAAATTTACGTTCTATAAAATTATATAATGTTGACAGAGATGAAGGCTCTTACTATGAGCACACAATTCGCTCAATTGATTCATCAAAAATTAAATGGAGGACAGAAAGCTTTTTATTTAATTGAAAGTCTGAACATTGAATTACATGCGGTTTTATAAAAACAATTCAACTATCAGCTTTGTAATTGAATTTTTTCGTCGCATAATAATCAATGTTTTAGTAATATTTTACATTCTTTTGGTAAAAGTACTTTAAATTTTATATCGTGGTATCTCTGACAATATGACTCGATTTTGTTCCTTAGAATATAAAAACATATACATTATATTTTACGTCATTATATGAATAAGATTAATTTAGTTTCTGTGTAAAGCTATGCACAAATAAACATTCAATCTAAATCTAGTTAAATTCAACTTCAACATGATGAAAATATTGCAACTCATTAAACGGTTGTAAATGATGTGTTATTCGAAGTCGTTTAATATTAAAACGTCAACAACTGTTACTTGAAATGTACCGGACATACGTTTCCCGCCTTGGTTTCCCGACAGGGGCGATTCGCACCCCCATGATGAATTCACCTTTTATTTTATCCCACTTGACTCGATTGAGAGTGATTTTTGAGCGTGAATGGGCAGCCAGTGTAATTTGCCACTGACAGGGCGAAATGAACATTACAAGCTATAAAAGACTCGGGACAAACTCAATCAGAGCATTTATTGTTTTGTTTGCAAGATAAATCGTCCCCACTCCGGTCACAAATACGGCTATATAAATGAACCAGAAGTGTCTCTTTGCAACATTATAACTATAAGTTTTATGTTAAATGTTTATATGTAGAGGCACTTACAAAAAAGGTGGTTCTGATATCAACGATGTTCAACGATGGCAGTTTCTTGGAATGAGCTGTTTTATTATAAGTTATTCCGGTGAGACAGTCGTAAGCATAGCTAGTACTTAATAGATGCGATCTTGTTAGGAGAACGCTTTTTAGTAGTGAGTGACATTCTTAGTAATGAATATCAAAATTTATTACAAATATAAATTAGATTATTGCTCTGATTATGAGATTCGCTTGCGGTTAAGAATATCACTAACGCCTTGGAAGTTAGTCTTTATAATTGCGATTTGTTAGTGCGGCACGGCACTGGTCGTGTAACCCGAAACAATCGCCGTGCGAATTCATTTAACTTTCATAGACAAAGTTTACACCAGCTTTATACCGCAACAAAACTTAACAGAATCTTAGTGGTACATTTAAATTGCGCCCCTCTCGAATAGTTGTTAGACAATAAATTATTTAATAACCCCTCGGTTTTGGACCCGACCTGTACACTTAATCAAGGAATATTCGACGGAATCACCTCTTTAGAAACAATTAATTCTGTCTTGATTAGGACCCTTGCACTTAGATGTCTTTGAGCCGCCCATAATGGACATAGCCTTGTTGGAAACAATACCTCGGTAATTATCTTCTAATTTGTAGATCGAAGTTAGGATATTGAGTGAAATTAAATAAATACTCCACAGCACGCTTAAGATGACAGATTTGTAAAGTTCCACTCTTTTTTAATGCTGAAAATTATAATTATACAGTCTAAACTAACCTCTATTAGCATATCTATTCTCTATTGGTTCATGCACCACACTAATTAAAGGTTTAGGCGCTCGGGATATTGTATAGAGCTAAACACTTGAGTGGTCCTTGAAAGTTTCTCTAATTCGTTCGCTTCGTGTTACAAAGCTGTGCAGAACTCATCTGTAATTATTCATCCCGAGTGACCGGTGCCGACCGGTATCGGGTTATTGCTAAGGCACTTCGTAACTCATGAGCAAATCGTGTCCCGTTACTTATTTGAGCATTATCATACTCACTAACAACTCAGCTATGCAGTAGGTTGACTTCGCTAAGAGATATTCTGCCTTTAAAGGACATAAACTTGTTACTTTGGACGTAACATTGACTCACTTTAAATGTTTTATTTATTTTACATTAAGGTAAGTCCCGGAGAAAACAATTATTATAATTTAATATGTAAAAATTTACGTCTTAGAACTTTATTCCTTTTCTCGTGCAAGCAGCGTCCGTATACTTTTAATTTTAGGAACAAAACGTTGAAGGGGTCGTCTATTTGAAGTCCAGGGTTGGCAAAGTTCGAACGCTTTATTACTGTGTCCGGCTTTAAGTGGGTGTAAAGTTTCAACACCCTTTGATTTACTCGCAAAGCGGGGAATTGCTATGCGAGACATCGAACGATTTATTCGCGTCTCATTCGTTTTTCTTTGATCAACTGTTTTTTTGAGTTCTATAATACGTTATACCTCCAAATATCTTTATTTACCAAATCTACAATAGCATTACTTAATAGTTTCTGAGGGAATACTAACCACATAATGGAGCCCGCAATTATTATACTAATACCCTAAAAGGACTTACCTTAATCCCCTATTCGGAAGCCAAACTAACGCGATGCCGTCCGCATAGAAATATCTTAAATCGGCAACACGGTCCGATGGGCCGACCATAAAACATCTTAATGAGTACAGCAGCAGCTGCGGAGCTCCATATTGCCTCGCTCATATCCATGCAAACTTCCCGCCGATGTCTTAGCGGCCTTACTACCTCCCTGTTTACAAGTAGACAACTAATTTGTTGCAATATGTGCATAGGACAACATTATGAGCGCTATCTGCTCAGTGCGTGGCTTGCATATATTACTTTCTTCGTAACCGCTAGGTGTCTCGGCGTGACCCTTCCCTGATACCCTTTATATTCAAATTTAGTCCGGCCAGGCCATTTGGACACGGATTTGTTATAAGATTAAAGGAAGATTTCACTTGTGAAACAATATGGCAAACGATTTACATATTTCGTTTCCTTATTAGTTTCGGGATATTTGTTTTGGGGCCGATAAATTTACATCCACTGACCGATTAAATACCCTTTAGGCATCTTTAATGGGGGTGCCGCGTGGTCGCCGTAGTTGGCCTTAGCAAATGTGTGCTTGTGCGTAATTGAATATTTTATGGACTGACACAAATTCAGTTAGGGAACACTTTATTGATTCGTAGTTGTTCACCGATTTCCATTTCTCGGAGAGAGCGAGCGGCTGTCAGCGGCGAAGAGGCAGCCTTGCCGTGAATGTCTCGTGTCTCTTCAACTCGCATGTGTTTATCGTTTGCGTTTATCTGTTGACTGTTTTTATTCCGCAGTTGACATTTACCCTTTTACCCTCTGTCCCAACAAGCTCATCCTATTTCACTATGAGTTTCTTTCATTCGCGTACAAGTGGCCGCGTTGCATTACCTCTATTCAGCTCGAGATAGCTTCACTTAGTTTCCTCTTTTTCAGTGTTCAGCTTAATTCCTGCATCTTTATTATTCGAGTGGACGGTGTGTGGGTTTAGTGTGGTAGCGTAGATTGTGTGGCGGAAAGCAAACTTGAATTGTTGGGTCGCGTGGAGGTAATGAACGTGCGGGTGGGACATGGCTGGCTGCTGGAGGCGTCTAGGTACCCTCTCATCGCGGGGAGGCTGGGAGGGCTCGAGGAGTGGAAGGGGAGGATGCAACGCGTCCTGTATGCACACTGCCGCTTCCGCATTCGTTAATGCAAAAGCGAGCATAGACTTCAGGTGTACATTTTCAGCGCCTGTATGCTTTATACTCGATTCTAAAGCATACGACTTTGTGCAATGTTAAACCTTAATTATTATTACGTTTTATCTTGTACTCGGCTTTAGTAATATGCTTTCAAGAAAGCAATTTCGCGCTTTTCTTCTATCTTCTTCACTTCCACTTAGTGTACACTACCTTATATTTAATTAACACGGCACATTCAAGCCTACGAAAACATTAATATGACAAAGAGGTGGTATTTGTACTTTTGTATATTTTTAACTAAAAAAACAAATTAATTAATTTTAATAAGTTTAATAGAAGCTAGAGTCTTATTAAGCGATATGGGCAATATATGGTGGCCATAAAAGAGAACTGACATAATTATATAATATTTATTATTCATACAGATTTCCTACTAATCTACGACTTTTTTTAAATTCTCCTAAAAGACTGTTCCTCTTTCATTTCATTTCGCCATACAAAAGGTATATACACAGTCTTAACAATTCATTATTACATTCGTTCATTTCGAGTTCATTAAAATCGCATTAGGATTAATTTTTCTCGTCCCCATTTTAATTCGCAGTTTGCCAAGGGGATCCGACTGGCCGGTTTCAATCATCTATTGTAAATATTTGTAGAAAATTTACCTGCGCCTTGTTCATGATATTACACAAGTTGAGCTAGGTATCACTTTGCTGTCAGTTGAAAAACTCTACAAGCTCTGTATAGTATGTATTGTTGCAGATGAATATATGACGTCCAATTTTTTTCATTAATAATTAAGAGGCATTTGAGTTAAAAGTTCTCTTTGACAATTCTTGGGTGCAATGTTATTAAATTAAATTTCATTGCTTTATACATCATTACTGACTGATCGACATTATTAGTCTTCGCATAAATTGATTTCAACATCAAGACGTACCTATTATCCGATCATATATACAAAATATAACCTTTATGTTCATCTTATGTCATTATTAAATGTCCTCAGTCATAAATAATGATTAAATATTTTTTGTGACTGCTTTAACGACATCGATGCTCTATTTTAGCTATTACATCAATAAAACGGTGACATAAATAATCTATAATAACTGAATGTTGATAGCTTGTAATTTAGCATAAGCATGCAACTTAATTGAATTATATATTGAAAAAATGTTACATGTGTCCGTCATATGCATCTTGTTCGGTAACTTTAATAATAAGCCTTTTAAATTATGTTCTATGTATATTATATTTACATAAGACGTTGAAAGATGTAAATTAATATTTCATACGAATGCAAGGAAGCCTCACGATTTCATTTGCACGCAATATGGCCCTCCAACGAATATCTACAATATTATTAAGTCAGGCATATTAATAAAGGTGTCATGTTACGACCACACTGGCGTCGCAGGAAGCATGGCCCGATGAGCTATTCCATCAAAAATAATATTCGAGCTCGAATCCATTTTGATTCGATTGCTTTTATTTACTTAGACTTGAATTTGTACAAATTTAAAAAATTTCTTTGCTCGTGTGTTTCATAAAACTATAAAATGTTTTTTTTTCAGTTAGTTAATATTTTATAAGGATTGTGTTTGCTCTGTCTTTGTTGTATTTTGTAATTTTTCTCGATGAATGTATCAATTCGCACTATTCATACAAGAGTTATAAAATTTTGCGGATATGGCCAAATAAAAATATTAATTTTGTAAAGTAATATAAATAATAGTTATAAATGTTTGAGAAATCACAAATTTTACGGAGCATAAAGCTTTATCGACAGCGATTTTGACACCCTCGTGTTATGCGACAATCCTATGAAAACAATCATCATTAATACTTTTAGCACTCTTTTAACGATAAATTTATCCCCTAGACATATTAACTGATGTTTTTAGAACTAACGTTTTCTAGGTTATCTGGTCTTTATGCTGAAGTATCAATATATAAAATATTTAACATTAAAAAAGCAAAAATTTAATGACCTTTAGTAAAGATGGGTCGATTTAATTCGTTTTCTGTGCAAAACCTGCACTAATTAGAAAAATCATCTTAAGCGACAAATTTGAAACGTCCGAATTGAAGTTCCGCCTGGGGCTGCAGTATCGGATCGTACATTTCCAAGACATTTCACGGTCCGTAATTCGGGCCGTATCGACAGGGATATAATAACCAGTGGAATGGTAACTATAAAGAGAGATTGTATTTTTTAGTAACGTCGTAAGAAGTCGGAATGTCCGAGCGGCCCTTTGATCGGTTTGATAAAAGTGCTTCCAATTTTCTTTCTTTTTTCATAACAAATTTCCCTTACCTTTATTGTAAGCATGGAATGTAACGTCATGGAATATTAGATTCCGATAGAATTTATATGAATTCGCGGATGTGTTGAGGCTGTCATACACATACCGTTAAAGGTCATTCGTAGCACATAACTCAGAGCTCCCACTCGGCCGACAGCAACAATAATCCGCGTAATTTTGAGGAAATCTTTATCGCGAGAGCCACTCGCCTCATAAATTTTGTCCAAATAAAACAGAGAGATAAAAAGCTAAACTGTTGTCAGCAAATAGTTTACGGGCTATGCCGCGGACACTTTAGGACATTCCACTTGATGTATGACTTGTCTTACATTTTTTATACATTCTTACTTTCCTCGTTATGGTATGATAATACAGTATATTTGAATGTTTTAGTGATTATTATCTATATAAATAATTGTAATATAAAATTATAAACTATGCTTATTAATTATAATGTATTCTAACTTTATTTTTTATAAATAATTGTACATAATTTCATATGGCATACAAATATATATTTATTAGATTTAAATATTATAGTTTTATAATAAAATAGGTAAGTCATCGCAATCAATATCGTCATTGAACCGAGCATACGCCAAGATAAGTGACTCATCTTATCTGACAAACATTATTTCATACACATCTATCGGAAAGCCATTCCGACTGTGTCTGATTTTATTCTAGGCAATTTATTTTCAATAAAGAACTATAAAAAAGACTTATCTAAATGGCTTCGTGCGACTGAGAGGGGAGGTTGTCATAAAAATAGATTCATATTTACTTTTCAACATATGATGCGAGTGTGAAAGCTTTCGTTGGAAAACCATTGGATTCAAAGATAGAATAGTTCAATAGGTATTTATGTAATTCTCAGGTAAGGACATATCTATCACATAAGTAAATCGTATAATATTGGTCGTAATTATTTAATAAATTTAATTGAGTATACAGTGCATAAATAGATATTGTAATTCATCGTTTGAAAAATTAAATTATTATAAATCTAATTTCGCTCAAAGATACAGCAGCTCATTTACATATTATTTGAACAGCGCACCCAAGGGGACCGTTCCAAGCATTTATGAGTTGAAAGTATTAAAGAAAAACCGGATATGAATAAAGAGATAGATATGAAATAAGCAAGAAAAGCGTGCAAGAAAAACGCTCGCGGCAAATGAGGCCCGCGGTAGGCAGCATTGTTCCGCGACTTTTAAAAACGAAACAAAATGAACGAGGGGAAGGAAATCGGATGAAAATATGAATAGAGTTCACATTGTACATGGAACGAAACGAAACGGAGATCGAGACTCAGCAGCGGCGCGGCGCGGCGGTCCGCAAATATAATTTGCATAGTCAAGTAGCCCAACTTTTGTCTGCAGCGGATGTTCCCAACCATATTCGCTCGTTGCTTTTTAACCACACTCCCATTCTGAATCGGGATGGACTTTTTATTGCAATTTTTCCCCTTTGAACGGATTCCTTCAATATTTCGGTGGTTTGTTTTTATTCATACACTCGTTCGTTGAATTGTTTCGTTACATATTACGTGTTTACACCGTAATAACGCCAGACCAGTAATATAATATAGCATATGTCATGTACTAATGTTCATTTTAATTAAGACAAAGAAGCAATGGCTTTGATCTTAGCAGTAGAGCCGAGAACAATAGGTTAGGACTTTTTATTAAAAACTCTTTGGTGCCGAAAGGAATAATCTATTGAGGAATTATTACGATTCATCTTTGCTCATGATTTTATAGATATTAGAGCCTGCTCCGTATCACAAAGCGATGCCGACGATCCGTAACCAAATATTGACTTATAAAAACAATAGACCGATATTGCTACTCCGCCTTATTGAATTCAATGAATGCCTTAATGCTTCTAGACATGGATATTAAAATCTAAAGCATATAATTACATTTTTGGTCGAGAAGAAACAAACAACAAAGGAAGTATTGCTTGGCCTATTCGATAATCCTTTATGCGTTAATAAACAAATGAGTTGAGATAAAAAGATCCGAAAATAAGCGTCATCGAGGTGAGAGAGTGTTTTCAGAGGTGTTAGACTGTGTCGGTGTTCAGAGTCGTCGACCCGTTGAATTTTCCACTGACTGGACGTTCGGATGAACACATTCGAATTGACCGAACCTTTTCATTTCTGGGCTGCCCATAAGTGGGTGCCTTATTAACACCCATTTCTCATTAAAATATATATTATAAACATTGGTTAATCAATTATAAATTAACTTAGTTCAAGTAGCAGTTATGAATACATAATTTTTTAATTGCTAATAAGCAACTAATAAATAATAATGTAATAACATTTAATTATCTTTTTAAGTATCTATATTATATATTTCAATTATTCACAATTTACAATTATTCAAATCTTGTAGATGTCAGATCCATATACTGGTATATTGTATAACTTACTTACATATTATATTATTATTCAACTACTTAGTAAATGTGTGAAATACCTCAGTTATAGCCGTAAAAAGTAAAGACAGACATCAAACAGGGAATGAGAGTAAAAACCCTAGGTGATGGGTAGATTATTATGTACCATGTCAAGGGTCGTGAGATGACAAATGATGCGTAGGAGTCGATCACTAGTGAACCCCGACCGATTCATTAGCAACAACATTAATTACTAGCGAATACTAATGAGAAAATATACTTTCATTCTAATTTGTGTTTTACTTGTAACTTTGATAATTAATGAACAAAGCCTTCTTACATACGTATTAAAATATAATTTTATTTTCTCTAGTAATGTACCAGAAACGATTGAAAAAAGAACGAAAGCAACGCCAGCAAATACAAGACCAATTGGAGTTGGAGCTGAAGAGGCGACAGAAGATTGAAGAGGCGCTTAAGCAATCTGGGGCTCCTTCTGAAATACTTAGAATAGTTACTGGTTGGTATATAATATTTATCGAATATTCGATAAAAATATGTGTCATATCATTTCAGTTTAGATGTTCACCAATATTTCATTCAATTGTTGTGAAAGTTACTCATTCCATTCCGGGGAACTAATAATAACTCGCTTCGAAAGGCATTGAATATCGCTTGTCAATCCATATATTATTGTAATATTATTCACATAATATTCATTTTAGGTAATGTTATCTTGTCAATTGAAATTATAATATTTGAATTTATATATTGATTTTATAGTTAATACTAACGTTAAAGTTCTTGTAGATGCTATTAAGCTATTAAAATATTGATCAAAAAATGAATTGAAAAAATTTTATTTATTGAAAAGTTACAATAACATAACCTCCACTTAAATTAATCTAACAAATAAAATTACCTGAAAATAAAGACACATCAATAGACATAATAGACAGGTATATTAACTCGGTCGATGAGTTTTTTATATATATATATCAATTTGAACCAGATTTAGTATTCAATTTTACATTGTTTTTATCACTCTTTATAGCTGTACGTAGTAAAGTTAGCCTTCAAAACAACGTGACAGCGCTAAGCGCGGCAAACGTCAAAATAAGAAATGCTAGTTCCTCTATGTATATACGTTTTGAAGAGATTAAAGGCAGAGGCCTTGTAAATGAATATATCATATATAGGCAATAGAATAAAATGAGAGAAAATTAGTATTATTAAAAACTATTCCCGACTACGTAGATACTTCGACTAAGCAACACAACTATGAAGTAAGTAGTCTAAAATGATGGGGATTGTCTTTCTTCGACTGTTACTCGTATTAGCTGTATGTTGCTGTCAAATCACCCGGTGCTATTCAACAAGTAACTTGGAGTGCTCCTGACATGTTAACTTACCGTCTGTCAAAGTATCTGCAGGCAAGTCTGACTGACAAGCAGAAAACAAACAAATTTCAACTATATTGCCTGTTTGATTTAAACTATTTTAGAACGTTTGGTGCGATCTAAAATTCATAGTTGATATGGAGTGCGTGACGTAAGAAGGGTGGTAAACGCCAGTGATGGTGTGTACTAATCTCCGTGTCAGGAAATCGTTTCACAGGCCATTTGAAACGAGGGCCTATGAAGTAACGCGCATTCGAGTTCAATTTCTTGAATAATCGTATGTTATTATATACCACTTAAAAGACATTGACTCCGCAAACATGTACAAACAAAAGCGAAAAATTATCTTCATATGACCTACATTTTTGATCTTATTTTTTAAATTATTCAACAATTACTCAATTATCTGAATCAACGCTACGTCTAATAGTATTCTGTAATTCGTCCAGTATCGTATTCGGTAACGCTATTTTTTTATGGTATAGTGATAAACGGAGCAGATGGGTCTCCTATATGGTAAGAGAATACTGCCGCCCATGAACAACCGCGCCACAGTTCGCCCATTGTTTGTGTTTTACGACACTTTTTTAAGGACCTCCGACCTCACTCACTTTGCAAAACAGTAACGTTTCACGCTGCGCTTTCTGTGAGGCCATGGTGTCAGTTCGGACGAGCTGGAACAATTAATGCGTCAGCATATGTTTCAGCATGGCTCTCCCATGGGTGCGACACTATTAAGACACTTGCCCGGCCAATGTCAAGCCAATTTATAATTTATTCGGCCACAGACCGAATAAATTATAAATTAAATAATAAATAATTGTCCGGGCCGAGATTCGAACCCAATACCTCGAGTTTCATGCTACACTTTTAAAACCATTAAACTACGAGTACCTATTTATATTGCGGTAATCTTTTAGGTTTTAATTAATAAAGTGTATGTAATTGCAGAGAGTCTAACGCCGCAGACGCAAGAGAATCGGCCAGAGAGAGAAAACGGCACAGACAGTAAGCCGCCAAGCACCGAACCGCCCATCACCTCACCGCCGTACCAGCGGGAACCACCACGGACGCCCGACAAACCGCAGTGGAACTACCCCCCACCACCAGTGGACATCATGAGTGGAGGAGCCGCTTTCTGGCAGAATTACTCCGGTATTAGTTATCTCTACTAACATCGTTAAAATTTAACCTTAATAATAATTCAAACATTCTTATTTTAGTTATTCCTAAGTAATTTTGTAATTTGTTTATAAACTCTACCTATATTCTTTTGATATTCTTATTTTTTAAATACGTTAAAAATTTGAATTTATTTTGGTGTAGAAGTAATAAAAAGAAAATAAAATTCGTAATTGAAAGAGGAAGATATAGATCACGAGTGTCGAATAAATATATATCGGTATATTAAACAAGTAGAAATTTAAATTACATAGAAAAACAATGGAAATCATGGTTAAGGAGGGTTGTAAGAAAATTTGAAATCAAAATTGTATTTATCATACATACCATTCGGGGTTGAGAATGTCAAGTATTTTAAAAGCACAATATGCAATCGGTGCTTTTACAATGTAATGTTATTGGGGCGTTTTGAATCAAATGGTGTATTGAAAAAAACTGGAATGCTGTTATTGGGTTTTAAGCATCGATCGCTGACTATGATGAAAACAGTTATAGTTTTTCTCCCTTTCTTACATTATTTCAATCTTTATTTATTTGTTAGTTGATATAATAACACAAATTCGAATGCAAAATTTTCATACTTCAGATGTTTATAACGTACTACTACTGCTTTTATTATTTGAATTAGTTTTGCCCAAATTTAGTCTTAATTTTGCATTTTTGAAAGACCAAGACCGCGTAATTGTAACAAGACCAAGACAGACCGTTTAAGACTTGAGCTAGAACAAAACTAAGCCTGCAAGACTCTTGCATCTTTGAGCTATTTATTTATTGTTTTTTTGACAGTGATTTTTGGAATTTCTCATTAAATCTGGTATTTGATACATCATCATCATCAGCCATTTAAGTCCACTGCTGGACATAGGCCTCCCCCAAAGACGCCCACTCGCAATACTACGTGTATTGATGCAAGACCAAGACTGGCTAAGTCTTGCATTTGGGCAACACTAATTTGAATAGTAAAATGTTATTGCGATACATCATGAATTGATTGAAATTAACCAAATAGCTATACAGTAACGTACTCCTCAATTACGCTTGTTAAGGGATTCAGCAAAACGTGTATTAAAAACGCTGTATAATAGTTTTGTAGGTATTTGAACAGAATATCAACGCTAAAACAGTCCACTCCTATCAATTGTACAACTACAAGCCTTTCGATATTTGCATATTTATGAAGTCAAAGGGCTTACGTGCAGCAACGATACGACAAACGATTTCCCTCATTCAGACGAGTGCTTTCCGAGTTGAAATTGCAGCTAATTTAAGTGTAATGTTGCCCCAGTGTCTGATGCACGCTAACACGCGAATGAAAGCTTTTTACTACTATTATACAACTATAATTTTTTTATTATTATAATGCAGTGGACAACGACGCAGGAAGGTCCCTTGCCCATGGACAACTGCGCCTGGTAAAACATGCTACGGTTATTTACGCTGTTAGACGTATCATTACTCATTTAATGTTTTATGTTGATATTCTGTGAGACCGTGATATGATTTCGGACGATCTGGTATAATTAATGCGTTCAGCATTGCTCTCACGCAGGAATAATCTTCTCATTTCAATAGATTTCTAAGACATTTTAATAGTTTTATTTTTATTCATCCTTCATCGAAATACTAATTATCCCTAGAGACTATGTGTTTATGTTAAATGTGGTGAACTATTTTGATACTTTGAACTGAAGAGGTTTGTTTATAGGGCCTTTTTCACGTCAAATTTTAAGATCCTATCTATATCTATACCAATATTACCTCGCAATGGTATGAAATATATCTATTGACAGAGCATAACGAATAACAAAACGTGTAAAGTTTATAAAATTTTAATTTACTGTGTTTTGGATCAAAGTTCTTAGGAATTTTGTGACTTAAGTATGTTGTTATGGATAATATATTTAATTAAGTTAAAAAAGTTTTCAAAATTGTATTAATTTTTAAATTACATATTATGAATGCGAATTAATTATTATAGAGGTTTAACGAAGATTCTTAACAAATTGTTTTTCTTTTGTCTTATATATTTCTCTCGTATATTCACAATAGAAATCCTTTTTTATAGTGACATACAATACAGAATAAAAAATCTATGATTTTTTTGTATTTCTATGCCATGTGAGTTGTAACTCATTTGACATTTATAAGCGCGCCCTCTCTTGACATTAATCCGCAACATTTCAAGTTGTGTTTTTTATCTTACCTAAAAGATAATAATTTGTAATTGATAAGATTAACTAAAAATACAATGCAATAGAGTTGTTTTATATAAATATTTTTTTAAACACGTATAGCGTTAGCTTATCCATATAATTCTAAATAATAAAACAATTATTCAATGTAATTTATTAAATTCTGAAAATTATTTTATACTATATTACCCAATATACGTCGTTTTGTATTAATTAAAATTTAATTGAAACTTGGGAAACTCTCACTTTTCGTGAAAGAGCCATGTTGAAACATATTATACTGACGCACTAATTTGGCCGGCTCGTCCGAACTGATACCACGGGCTTATAGAATACCCATCGTGAAATTGTAGTTGCGGAATGCGCGGAATGTGGCGCGGTGTTCTCTTAACATAAGAAACCCACCTACTCCGTTGTCCGTTGTACCATAAAAACTAGTATAATAAAATAAATAAAGAATGTATTGCATAATAGACATAATAAAACTGTTACCATTTCTTTATTTTAAATTTCCCAATGCGCTGTAGTAAATAGCGAGCTGCTTCCTTCATTTCCTCCATGACAAAGGGAAATAGGGCTTCAAATATAAAGATTATATTTTAAATATAAAGATGTATATAAGTATCACAAACACCATTTATACGAATAAAGCAACCGATGTAAGTAATAGAAAGTTGAAAAATTAATAAAGAGGAAACTTCCCCGGCCACTTTTTAGGTGCGCTTGTAAAATGAATGGAAATAAAATTGTACCGCACAGGTGCGCCCGAAACCTTTGACGATATTAACTTTTTTCCATAATGGGAAATATATGCATACAATTTTACCTTGCACTGGACTATTTCTAATTCAATCTGTATTATCTCCAATAATATTCTTTACTTCGCCAACGACGCCATTTATTGAATATTAAAATAAAAAGATTTCCTGAGTAAATAGATCACTCTATAGTTACACACATAGATCACAATTATAAAGATCGACCTAAAATATTTTTACGAAATCACCTAAAATTCTAAAAAAGCTTTATAGCTTCTTCCTTTAAAGTTTATAGGTTCAACTTTTTAAAAATATAGCCTTTGATACAAATATAATTATTATTCTAATAATAATTAATACGCCCTTGTTGGTCGTGTTACCTTTTTCACAAAGATATCGCCTTACAAAAAGCTTAAAGCCTTTTTTAACATTTATGTTTTTGAAATTAAAATTGTGAAAGACGCAAGTTTTTGTGAGAACAGAGCGATAAAATTATCTGTAGAATAGATAAAGCGTCGGTGACGCAATTTCTTGCTCGGAACTCTATTTAATTACCAAATCGATTCGTTTCTCTTGAAATTACTATCTGGATAAATTGAACTGTTTTTTAGATTTTATAAAGAGACACCTTGAAAGGACTGCGTCAAATAAGACATACCAATTTTTTCTTTAATAAAAAACAATTACTAATTCTTTTGAAGTATAACTACTAATACTATATCTTTAACAGACGACGCCTTTCAAAGTTTTTATAAAGCGAAGCGCTCAAGCATAACAGTTATTTCAAAGAACAAATAGATTATAGCACTCAAAGGAACCGGCAATCTTATTTTAGAAGCAGCAAATGCAAAAATATTACGTATTCAAACAGACCTAATGGGACATTTAGGGGTGGCAGCGAAGTGAAACGGCAAAGGCCGAAGCTTTTAAGTGTATAATATTTAATTGTGACGCCCTAGGCGAATAATCTCGCCCGGGATAATAGGTTTCTGTTTCGGGACAACCCTCGATGAGCGACACTTGTGAGTGTGACGCCCTGAAGCCAGTCTACACTGAACAAATCGGATTATAATTGAGTTTTTTCAACTGACAAATTAATCTCCATATAAATATAATATATACAATACAAAAACAAAAATGTGGAAATGTAGAGATTTATTATAATGTTTAGTAATATATGTTTATTTCCATTGAATATTAACAACAGCGAATAAAAGGCTTGTATTACTAAAACTCTGCTAATCAAATTGAATTCTACGCTAAGTCGTTTTCAAAACCGCAAATAAAGCAATTACATATACAAATATACAATACACTATTCAGTGTTATTTTATCTTTTGGAAAGACACCAACATTTCGAATAAAAATAATGTAGGTATAATACGACGTTAGAATAATTTACAAACGTCTCTGAATATTCAATTCTCTTAAATAATGTTACACGGTGTAAGCAAAAAGGCGATTCCGTTTATATCTTTTATATCTCGTAAATTGCAGGAGGCGACAAGCGTTGCATGAAATTGAATAAGCATATTTCGTAAAATGCGACGTTTTCAGAGACAATTGCCTTACCTCACCTACTCGTGCCTCTTCTCAAACTTTGTCAATTTTCTTAAAATCTTATTAGAAATCGTCGTAACATTTTTGTTTTATGAGAATAATCGTGTTTCGTTTTACTTTGATTCATGAGAAAATAAGAACATTACATATTTGGCTTTAATATCGTGTCGATCGTTGAACAAATGAGTATCAACCCTTCATGTTACAATTTAATAAACGATTCTAATATGGCAAGTGTACGTTTTTACCGAAGGGAATATTGAATATTAAATTAGGAAGTGCCATGGAGACGCGGACTCCGTTTGATGTCACCCAGCTTTTCCCGAAACGCTAATGACATTTTCCACCATGACACATGTATCCTGATGGCATATGTTAACATTTTATTTCAATTATTACAATACCACTTTCGCTAAGTCTCAAATATTGTGTTTTAGGAATTACTAATTTAAATTATTAACATTCAAATAGTTTACAAATTATCATTCTTTCATATTTCATGTGAAATCCTAGTATAAAGCTAACAAAGTACCACATCTAATCTAGAATTGTCTTTCTCAACAGAATCACTAGCTCAGGAATTAGAGATGGAGCGCAAGTCGCGGCAGCAGGCTCTCGAGCGCGACGTGAAGAGTCCGCTGTCAGACCGGGCTGGTTACTACAAGAACTCGGTGCTATTCAGCTCCGCCACTTAGCTGACGAGCACCGGGGTGCCCGAATACCCCGAGAACGCAGAGTGCGATAAAGATAACGACGATACGAGAAAACCTATAATCAGTGTCAAACCTGAGTTTAGAGAAAAATGAATCCAAAGAATTTTATTGGTACGGTTCAAGTAGTGTATCCGAAACGGATTAGTCTAGATTGAAAAAGATCGAAGACGTACGTTCATGTATATTGAAATCAATTCGTAATAATATTTATCGTTCTAATATATCTGATCTCGAGGAAGTTGTACTTTTACTGAGATTAGTGTAAATAATGTAAGCATGTAGCAGGTGCGTAAGGCGACGGCGCGATAACACTTCTTCCATAGTGAAATTTGTAAATATTCCTTTATATGTTAGCTTTAAGATTTTATCGCGAAACATTTTAATCTTTTAAATGTACCTTGGAACTTTCTACGAATGCCATATTTACATTATAAGAGTGAAAATGTACTTCTACGTTAAAAACAGCATTAAATTTCTTAAGAGGATCTGTTCTTACTCATACGTCAATGTCATTAAAGATACAATTGTTTGGAGAAACTTGGAATTGATAGAAGACTGCCTTTTCAATATTTCTATTTTTATAGTTTCAAAAATAAATCCAGACGTTTATTTGATTCGTGATTACATTTTGACCCTCGCATATTGCCACAACAGTTCAATCGGTGTAAAATTAACTTAAAAGAACATGTGATCTTCAAGTATGTAATTATTTCAAATTTAGTGCAATGATTAGCTGTAACTGAAATTAGAATACCTTAAAATATAGAAGTGTACGATAGTTACGATAAGTTAGCATTAAACAGTTCTTCGACTTACAATAATTTAATGACTGATTAAAGTTGTTCACTGAACGCGTTTCAACAATTGCTTAGTAGATATTGTATAATAGTAACACATCCCATATCTACAAGAGTACGAGAGTAGTTTTAAGTATTAGGTTTATAGACGAAAGATTACACGATAGCATTATTTATATCAGTGCATAGATTACAAAGTGATTATAACGTCATTAGAAACTAGAATATCGGTCGGCGCTTGACTATTGGACATAGCCAACTGATGTTTGGACTTGTTTGTAAGACTCTGAGTGAAGTCAGGCGTCGACGGACGAAAGCGTGGCGGTTTATCTGTAACGGATAAGGAGTAATGGATAAATAATCTAGTTGTTATTATAAATGTTTAGCTGAATGAACTTGTGTGGTTGTTCTGCGCGTGAATGTGGTTTCCGATACGGTTACTTTATTTTCCAACAAAGCGTTTTAATTGTATAATTGTTTTCGGCATGCACGACTTGCAGTTATAAATGCATTTTCGCTGTCAAATCAAGGATGCTTCTATACACT
>DWCF01003401.1:0-19740 GCA_018230265.1 Delias oraia
ATGATGCATATAGGCAGTAAACAGTGAAACACAGACAAAACGTTACAAAATTTCATTAATTAGATTTTAATTTTAATTTTCTTTACAGTATTTTTATATTTGACGTAATAGTTAATATCTTTTAAATTAAGTAAAACAATTAATCTATTGCAAAATAAAAATACGAATAAATATTATAAACTTACCATTAGTCGAAATATGAAAACTTAGGTTGTATGCTACAATACAGATCGTTGGTTTTATTTTATGAGATACTTTGGAAAGTTTTGGCGAAACAATGTATTGTTTATCTTAGATTTATTGCTATTTGGTAATGATACGAAAACAGTGTAATGTTAATGGGTATTCATAAATCAACATTTTTTACTTACATATTAAATTTTATAATAATATTTAGGAATGTAATGAAGACTGTTAAAATTTGATATATTGTATATCTGTTCCTACAAAATCAAACAATCAGACAAAAACATTGAAAATATTACATTTAAGTGCAATTATATATCATATAAAAAGCTGTAAGTGGAATCGCCGAGCGTGTAATTAATAAAATTAATTAATACGTTTAATTTTAACTATAAGTAGTTATTTAAATATGGTTATGTTATTTTACGCAGGAAATACTAATTGTAGTTTTGTGGTATTCTAGTAATTGAAAAGCATCATTCTATAAACGCACATATACTTTTATACTTCGCGAAAACATAGCCAATTTATCTCGAAACCGGGGTAATTCCACAAGTTGGCAACACTATCATAGTAAAAATGCCCCGCCGCACGCTGGATTCGTTCCAAGGATAACCCAGTATCGCCTTCGTGTAACGTATGTTGTAGATTCATTCGAGATTTAGTGTTTTAGTGTTCATTCGTATATGTGGGTCACATTCGAGATTTAGTTCTAACACAATATAAGAAATCTTTCTTGTCCCTTGATTAGAACGCAGTGTAACTTTCAAATTCTTTTCATTATTAAGCAGAAACATTTAAAAACTCTTCAGGCTAACTCAACATTTTTGCAATATCTATTCGATATGAAATTAAAAAGATTTTGTTCTTACAAAATGAAGGAATCAAAAAAGAATCCTTTTATATCGTTATTTGTGTAATATGCGAGATATCCGATCGCGCATTGAAGTTCAAGTCAAACATTAAGCCCGTGCGAGTATTCGAATATTTGCACTGTGCACGGTGCATCGTAACGGTGTATTTGAAACCGCCGCGCGATGTTTTTATTCCATCCTCTAGAATATACAATGGCGGATCTACCCAACTAGCTTTAGAACGCTTATCTACGGTATCAAATGTGAAATGTACGAAAGCGCTCTTATTCACGACTTATTCCAACTAGGTTGCGCGCAGGATTCAACAGCACACAAATGTATTCACTACAACAACATTCTTAAGTTTTTGCACAACCCTCAGACACCTTTCCCTCTGCGTGAATTTAATTATTAATTGAATGAAATAAACTAATAATATGCGTTAAAAACTGACAACGATAATTAATTGTGACGGTTTCATGGTAAGGGTTTTATTATAAAACAACAGATACCATAGTTTTACGTAGAGACTTAGACACTAAATACACATAGCTTAAAAGCAGGTGAGGGGTTGACAGGTGAGAGATGCGGGGGCGGGCAGAAATGGGAAATTGCACCTCGCCGCGGCGCGTCCGCCTTATTGTATGGAAATAACTCCGGATCTGATGCAGCGATAGAGTTTAAACTACCGCATACATTGACAAAGAGGTTTCTTTGATTAAGGCCAAGAAATAATTGTTTATAAAATGATATTTTATTTTTTATCTATTTTTTATTGTATAACAGGCAACGAATCGATCGGAAACACAATAAAAGTAATGTCTCACGCCAGTGTACCGTGAGCCTGTACTCACTTAATTTAGTAGTAATACCACTTAGTTTATTAAATTATTTATACACCGAATTAGTGCGTCAGAATATGCTTCAACATGATACCCCCACGAGTCATAGAGTGTTACAATGTTTACCTACCTACGGGTAAGCCCTTCTAAGTACCGAATTAATTATAAATAATATTGTACATATTATAATATTATCCCGCCACGCGATGGAAAGACGATGTCACGAAGGTCGCGGGCAACCGCTGGACCCAGATGGCTCAAGATCGTAACAAGTGGGCGTATTTGGGGGAGGCTTATGTCCAGCAGTGGTCTTGATAGGCTGATGGTGATGATGATGAATATTGTACATTATTATTCAGACCGGGGTTCGAAATGAGTACCCCGACTTGAGGATACCTTACAAGACAGTTCAGCAACGAGGCTCTCAATTTTAAATATTAATTCAACTAACGACTTTTGATTGTTAATTCATACAAATAAAATAAAATTGGAAAAGTCAAAAATAATAATAAACTTTTATGTTATTAAAATTCACGTGTCTATCAGAAACATCAACGCGCGATCAAGCATTATAAATTCATTGCATTCGTGACAGCATTGTCCTAACTCAATTTTCGTTTCGTTTTATGACAGTGGAAAACTTTAAACATGCAACATTGTACCAATATATAATTGATTTATACAAATATATTCCTTACTTCCCCCTAAACAGGATACAAAGTAATATTGACATTTTTCGTAAAGAGTTTATGCTCAAATAAACACAGCCGGTTTGTGATAGAGTTCAATATTGTTCGCGTGAAAGCAGGGTTTGCAAGTCAGTATTAAATGAATCGTGCTGAAGTATCGTGCGGTTTGTGTTTGACGTCCAGTGTTGTGGCTTTGAATATTTTAAGACATGGACGGGGTCGGAAAGTTGAATAGGAAACGAAACAAATTAATTATTAAACAATGCTTGCGTATATGGTCAAATTACCCTTACTCGGAAATATTAAAAGAGGTATAAAGTTGATGTAAACGTGTCTGTGGTATTCCATTATCCTCGTTATTTTTAACTGGTGTTTTTCAGCCAAATGGAAGATCCAATGAAACTTGGAAAATAGATGATATGATTGCATCGTTTCCATATTAATAGAGTTTCCATATTAATAGAGTTTCCATGTGGAAAAATCTCATTCATTGATGCACTTTGCATATATTAGCACGCGGGAATAAATCACTTTTCTCACACTTCGCTTGGGCAAATGACATTTTGATTGATTTAACTCTAATGGAACCGTTTGATATTAGTTAATTAATGACAACTTAGAAGCCTTTTTGTCTTCTTGAAATGAAACAGTTGAGTAAAAAACTGTGACGTGAGATTTATGAGCATTAAGTTAAAATATGTTAAGCAGACATCTAAAATATATTTTATAATCATGTCATCCATTTAAGATATATTCTCAAATGTGATTAAAATAATTGCCTGAAATAGTTATGCGGTAGCTTTGATGTATCTATTTTTATAACTTTATTTCATCTCTTTAAACCAAACAGGCCATAAAGCCAAAGTATTATAGAACAATTAAACGAACGCAATCGAGTCCCATACAAAATGAGTGTTTCCGCATCTTTGGGGTTTAAGGAAGCATAAGCGTACGGGTTCAAAACAACTAAATTAAACATAACCGCTGCGGCAGTAGCTTCATTAATAAATATAATGACATACAACTCAGCCGGTCTGTAAATGTAATGAGGTTATCAAAAGTTTTAACTAGGCCCGTATACAGGTGACTCATTATTTTAAATTATGATCCACACAAAACAATCAGGTCAAACGTGAGTAACTTAGCTTCCTGTTTAAGTCTTTCGTTAGAAAAAGAATATTATAATATAATACTCTATATAATATATAGTAACATTGTTAATATTTTATTAGGTACCTCATCTCACTAGGATTAGTCAAATTATATGAATATGTAACATAAATTTTCTAGTAGGTATATAGAATTTTTTATTATTATTGTTTTTCATAGTACAGCGGACAATGGAGACGGAGGGTCTCCTATATGGTAAGCGAACACCGCCGTCCATGGACAATCACACTACAGTCTGCGCATTGGTTGTCTTGCCGACTTTTTATGCTAAGCGGCATTTTTAAGGGCCTCCGATGTCCTCACTCACTCTGAGAAACACAGTCCAAGTATCGTTTCACGCTGAGTATTCTGTGAGCCCGTGGTATCACTTCGACCGAGCAGGCCCAATTATTGCGTCAGCATTTGTTCAGCATGGCTCTCCCACGGGTGTTGTTTAAAGTATTAAATTAAAACTTTTATTTTTACTTGTTATCCTCGCATAATTCACTTGTTACTATGAAACATCACAAAGTACATGGACATTTCTTTTACAAATATTTCATTATACCACCTTATTCAAACGGAATTAAAGCAAGGACTGCTTTTAATATAACTTTAAATTATACACTACGAAGTGTCATCAAAGCTGCTACATTTAACTTCATGATTCACCTATTATGAAAGACTTTCAAAAGAAAAGCTTTTAAGCATTCTTCTTTTTCGAGTCACGGAGCGCCACCTTGACTATTGTTAAGTTAAAAAAGTAAAATCGATTCTTAAAGTCATTGTTCCATATTACGGCGCGTTCATTTAACGGCACAACGCTTGGAAATAAATAAATAATCATAAATATTCCAGTATTATCTATCGCTAATGATATTAATATATAAAAAACTTCACATATAACCATTTGATATTGTCATAGTGACTAAGTTTGAAAAGATTCACTATTTTAGATGACGCAATATATGTACAAGACATAGTAATATGCATTTCTGACAGTGACTGTAGTGTTATAATTACATGAGTATGTTCTTATATATAATACGTGTCGTTGTTAATAATCTAATATATTGAAACATGCAAAACATGCGTCTACGATAGAAATTCAGTTGCTCAGATTTAACATTTAACGAATAACATTAAAGTTGATAATTGAATTTTAAAACCTAGTTAAGATATAACAACTCAGTAACATTATGATTGATGCTTCACATTTGTCTATAAATTAAATAACAAAAATTTAACAATTTAAATTAATATATTAATTAGGAGAACAAATATAAAGCAACTTTTTTTTATTATTTTAATATAAGTACATACACAATAATAAAAATATTAATTTATCTACTTACACGTATAGTCCCAGCTGTCTTGGTCGTTTTTGAACACATTCAGTCTTTCGGGCTGAAAAGAGAGGCGAAATTTATTTATGGTACAATATTCATGATTCGTAGCCCGTAGCAATACATCATGAGGCTACGCTGTGGCGTATAATATTGAATAAGTAATTTTTCTCTTCACCTACGACGTAGCCGTAGACAGTATTGCTACGATATTGCACGGGCAGTTTTGCTATCGGAATTTTAAAGCAAAATTCAATTATGTATTTGGTGGACCTAAACCGAAGTGTGCCACGATTTTATTAAGCATATTGAAGAAGAATCTGACTTATGTGGACAGAGTTAGTATTTTTGCTTTAGTGCATATTGTATGTAATGTGGAACAGTAAATTACAATTATAACATAATTCCTTCAACTATTTAATCTCGCATAATACTATAAATTAAAAACCGGGACAAAACTTAGGATAAACACAAAAGAAATAGTAGTTTTAGCTATTTGAATCAATTTCGACCATCATTTTTTTTTAGCATAGCGGATATCGGAGCAGGTGGGTCTCCAATATGGTAAAAGAATGCCGCCGCACATGGACAACTGCGCCACAGTTGTTCACATTTATTAAAGTAAAGATATAAAATATCATATAAATTAGCTGCCAGAATCTGTCGTTCTAATAAGTATCATCATCATCAACATCAGCCTATCAAGTCCACTGCTGGGCATAGGCCTCCCCCAAAAGGAGGGTGTATATGTATAGTTTTTATAAATTTTTGAAAAATATAACGTGAACAGTTTCGGGACATTACTAGCAATAGAATTAAATTGTGTTATAATTGTCAGCTATGGTTATAATGACGTCATTAGCCTAATGGACGCCGCGGGGGTCTCTCTGATTGCGTTAGATAAGGTCTAGAGAGCTTGATTGATAGCTGTCATTCCGTGAATTATAATCATTTATGTTAAAATGTATTTCTCCATTTACTGTATGCTACGTACATGTTGTTATAATTTATATGATATATCGTACTACAGGATATCATAAATTGGTAAAGAATATATTCAAAAACTACTGACGAGTTTGGAAGAATTATTGGAGCCGAAGCAAGCGTTCAGTCCCGAGTAAAAATTATTATTAAATAAAAAGAGAAACATTGCACTTGACCGCATTCGTATGACATCAACTTCAGGTATGAAGTCTCTTAATACGAGTACAAGTGTATTTGTTTTTACATTCTTATAAAGTTTATATTTTAATAAAATAGTTTTGTCAGACAGAAGTCGCTAGCTTTAACCATTACTAAAAAGTCTGTTTTACATTTCAACGAGCTTTTTTCAAAGGCATTAACTTTATTAACTGTAAAATTTCATGTAGAGGAGCCATGCCGAAGCATATGCTGACGCACCAATTGGGCCGGCTCGTCCGGAGTGATACCACGGGCTCACAGAATACTCAGCGTGAAATGGTACTTGTACCGCGTTACGAAGAGTGAGTGAGGATATCGGAGGCTCTTAAAAAATGCCGCTTAAATGGCGTAAAAAGTCTACAACACAACCAATGCAAGGACTGGGGCGTGGTTGTCCATAGCCGGCAGTGTTCTTTTACAATGTAGGAGCCCCACCTGCTCCGTTGTCCGCTATACTATTAAAAAAAAAGAAAAAATGGTAAAAACTTAACTTCGAAAGCTAAATTATCAAGTTTGACGAAGCTGAAGCGCCGGGAAAATAACTACCGATGATAATAAAATAACAAATATTTTCAATTGAACATGTTAAATGCCACGAGACTCGCAACATTCGATCAACACTTGGTTTGTTTAATTGTTGCAAGCATCATTGAAAGATATTTTAAACTCCCATGCAAAAGCAGTTCGCATTACGATTTTCACGTTTCCCTAACAAAGGCTCTATGTAGTACGCTATCGTTTTGAAAACATTGTATGCGATGACAGGACGTACTCCCCTTTTTGCTTCTTTTATCTCTTTATATGGAAAGATTAATTGTCCGTAAAGGACTTTATGACATCGTACATTTTTTTAATGTGCCTTTTTACTCTAATAAATTCGTATACATTCATATAAATAGTCTAATTTAATTTCAGTTGAAGAGAAATTATTACAATATTCGAAAACGTAAAATCGCATTTTTAGTTAAATAATTATAAATATTACTTGACATGGTGTTGAATTATTCACCATTTTTTTAATGAGTACTGAAGATTCGAATTTAAATATCGAAAGTCCTATAATAAAACCATAGGAATCCACATCTGATAGCTACTTTCAAACAGAGATATAAAAGTTTCCTCATACAGTACACGGAAAATGACTATGTTAACACGATCCCGCATTACGACATCATTTCTACAAGTTTTCTGAGCTTTTATATGATTTGTCCGTTGTGGAAGACCGTTGTTAATATTTATTGGGGTTACAATGATCCCCCGTGACTATTATTCATAAACGATGCGGTAATGGTTGTGGTAGCCTTTCCTTAGTAGTAGTATGTTACACAATCTTACTGTAATACTTCTTTCTTCAGGTGGGTCTACTAAATGGTGAGAGAACATGATCGCAACCCATGAACGACCGCGCCACAATCCGCGTATTGGTTGTGTTGCCGGCTTTTTACGTCACATAAGCGGCACTTTTAAGGGCCTCCGATATCCTCACTCACTCCAAGAAGCACAGTAAAAGTAACGTTTCACGCTGAGTATTCTGTGAGCCCGAATGTAATTGTTATTTTTTATATAAGCCCATATTCTTCAATGAATATGTAACTATTCGTATTTGTTATTTCAAACTAGAGAAACAATATTTTAGGAAATGATTATGCAAAAGAGTTCTCTATGTAGAGGAACCCTTAAACCACTAGATTTATTACGATGACACGGTTATCAGGTCCTCTTATATCTCTTAACAAACTCCATATAAAATACCATCATTAATGATAATACTCTATGAAAATTTTATTATATGAAATGCCTTGTGAAAATTAATTATGAGCAGACAATAAAGTCAGTGTTGCTGCGTTATTAACTTGAATTTTTAAACTTTGGACTCGGGTCGCCGTCTCCATCGCCCGTTTTATTATTCTCAATTCAAAGCCTTTTAAATGTCAAATAGAGAGTTTTAAACAAGAAAATATGTTAATTATACACTGATAAATTTTTACCCTTACTAGAGTCTTAACTATTTATAGGCGAACAACGCAGCGCCGAGCAAAATATCGTTCAGGGCTATAATTCAAAAAAATCTGACTATTTGCCTACATCATACAACGCAGGATTTCTTAAAATGGAGTCCAAAGACCTCTTAAATATTAAAAGCACGAGGGACAAAGTATTTATTAAATTATGATATTAAACATTTAATACTGAGACCTTTAGTTTAATTAAACTACCAGTAAAGTATTGTTCAAAGTTACTACTTGAAGAGGTTAGTTTTAAAATTCAATTAGTGGTAGGTACTTGAATACTATAGTTTAAGAAATCTTGATTTAGAGAAATTAATTGATTCTGTAAACTAATTAATAATTTTAAGTTACCTTGCACTCAAAGGTTAAATCAATACAAAACCTTTAAATTGAACTCTAAAAATATTCTGTAGGCAAAAAAGCCGGTTGTATGTTTCAATAGAAACTCAGCGGTAATGTAGGCTTCAGTGGCCCTCCGCACTGAGGACACTCGTTTTAACAACTGCTTGTTCTTATTTTACGCAATTTTTTTACTGAGCGTTGATTTTTACGAATGCAGAAAACGAAATTGTATTAGACTGTCACAATCTACATTTTTATGGTATAACGGACAATGAAGCAGGTTGGTCTCCTATGTGGTAAGAGAAAACCACCGCCCACGGACAACCGCGTAATAAACCACGAATTGGTTTTGTTGCCGGCTTTTTACTCAATTTAACTCACTCACTCAGCGAAACACAATAGACGCACTGTTTTAAGACACACACCCGGTCAATGTCTAGCCCTTCCAGAGACCGAATAAATAGTAATATATTAAAATTCGGACCGGGATTCGTACCCGATAACGTCTAGCTTAATGGTAGACTTATTAAACCACTTAGCTATGAGGCTCTCAAAGTTTTCTTCTCAGACTTAAAATAATTGTCTGTTCCTTTGAGAGTGGCCGATTTTTATATCAGATAGTACCGGCATCAATATTTTTCTAAAATTTGTTAATTCTCTTCAGCAGTTACTTAATAATTTATCTTTATTTTAATTTATGCGTGTTGATATATTTATAAACACAAGTCCAATTATAAATGCCAAAGAATTGAATTGAATGAATCGAATATTATCATGACTCAAGGGTAGGTTCGAATGAAATTAGTGAGATCCGAGATATTTTTAATCTGCACAACTGAAATCATTGGAAAAAGTACTTACTTTTAATGATTTATAATTTTTAGGGTTTTAAAATTTGGATTCCAGATCTAAGTCATTATACAAACTGAATATTCTTAAAAATATACTTAAATATATGGCAGTATAAAGTCTACTTTTAATAACTTCCGTATATTGAAAAGCAATTTCCAGAATCGTCCACGCTCTTTTACCGAAACAGGCTTACAGCTAAAACGCTAAAAGCGCTATTTCGCTAGGACTTAATCGCATCGGCTGAGTGATGACGTCACTCATTGCGTCACTGTCTACAGAGAAAAAGGATTACAATATTCTCGATGCTTTGAAAAGCAAGTTTACTGACTAGGTGACGATGCAATTTTGTTGATTCATAATTTGCAGTTAAAATTTTGACTAACTTTGTTAAATAATTTATAAATAGATCTTACCTTAGCATATTCGATCTTGAGCGTACAGCAACCAGAATATATGTCGCAGCCGTGAAGCGCTTCTTTAGCTCGTGTCGCCGACTCCACGCTCTCAAACTTGTGACAATCTAGTTAAGGACTCATTGCGATACGTATGTACATATATAATTGGTGGATAATATTTGAGAGGTAACAAGTAGAGTCAGTAAAATAATATAATGATCACTAACATAATTAAACCGAAACTGAGTATGTAAAATATTATTGAACCGTATGGTAAAATATCCGTAGATACTCTGCAGCAAGATGTGGTGTTCTGAATTACAACAAAAAAGGTTCCCTTTTGGTAGTCACAAGTGAAAGAAATGCAGCAAGTAAAACTATTACTATTTTTTATAATTCAGACTCATTCCGTAATTATTTAAAAATGATAACCAACTGTATAATATATAGCCGACAAATTAGTAAGTGAATAAAATGTTAATGGGCAGGCCACATTGCGTGCAGAGCACATGGCCCATGAGGCCGAAAAGTGCTAAAGTGAAGACCACGGACTAGCAAGCGCAGCGTAGGATGATCGCTCCCGACAGGTGCATATAAATGCAAAAAGGTCGAAAATCGAGGCCTATGTACAGCAGTGGACATCCTACGGCTGAAATGATGATGATAATATATAATAACAATATTTTTCTAAATCTATCAACGAACACCTTTCACCCACAAATCTATCCGCATTCATTAGAAATATTTATTATTGCAATGAATAATACAAACAAGATCATAAGTATTTCCGAGGTTTGAATATTGAACAGTGGTTTTTTATAAACAAACAGACGGATTGATATGTTTCAGATCACGGATGTTATAGGGTTATAACAACTTAATCTGTCGGGAAATTGATCGTGCATTTTGTTTCATTACTATCGACTATCTTACTAATTATGTTTGTTTAGTTTGAATAGATTTCATTTAGCTGGTATTTGGAAGTGTAAAGTATCTGTTAACTACAACAATAAGCCTCCGTAAGATTTATGTTTGCCTTAATTATATACAACCACTAATAATACGTGTATTAAATTTCAAGCACCTTTGACATACAATTATTTTCTGGAGCTTTCCCTGGGTTTGTTTTCCTTTGGAACGTATCAATCGTTACTTCCAGGTAAAATTTCGGCAAAATGCTTATACAGTTGTGTTTCGAAAAGGCCTTTATATAATGCCTCAAACTGTTTTTACAGCTTTTATAATGCAAATAGCGATAAATAAGAAAGAGACGCCATTTTTCCAAGAAAAACCCATCTCCGACAGGAAAATTGTAGTTTCTAAATATTGACTAAGGGTAACATTTTAAGATTTAATAAAATCACGAATGTAAATGTTGGCAGCAGTTGAAATAACTATACCAACACGTAGAAACTTATTTCACTTTGATTAAAGACATAATAATGTTTTACGTAGTAGGTTCTATAGTGGAAATTCTTGTAGAATTTGAATAATTTCCTAATTATTATTTTGCATCTATCTATATTTGATCATATTTTTTTGAATATAACTAATACGAGGACTGCGTAATACAAGTTTTAATAAAAGGCATAAGATTTAAAGGCGCTTGAAGAAATAGTTGTCTTGAACAGCAAAATCATTTAATTACTAGTACGTAGTTACGAAGTTATGAATATTTAAAAATAATGTTTATATAACAATTCTCGCAGCCAGAGAACAACTGGCGTCTCTTAATCAATATAAGTAAAAAAAGCAGGTTGTCAGACAGCTCGAATTAATCTTTATAAAATAATTATACTATTATATAGTCCATGAGGCGTATTAAATTGATTAATTACTAATTTACATGATAAGGTACTTATTTGAAATATACAGATTTTCCGAAGCGATCTGTAAGCTTGAATTTGAACTAACAAAAAGCTAACAGACAAAAAGCTATCACATTAAGAAGTAATCATTTAACATTTTCTATATTACAAAGTAGATATACACAATAATTACTTTTGTAATAAGTTACGAAGCTCGAGTTCGTTAGCCTGAAATAAGTCGTAAACGTAAACTTGAAAACTGGCAGAGTCTTCACCTTGAAAACCCCCTTAATTATTCGGTCACCCCAAACGTAGCTTATTCAAGGAGTACAATTTGTGAGATTTCATATAAAATGTTATCGGTACAGCCACCTCTCAGACCAACGCACCTCTGACCTTGTTACATCTGGACTCGTTTACACAGTGGCGTAGCTACGCGAGACTCACTCGCCAATGTTAACGATATTGCTACATAATTATAATTATTCGCTTCAACTCTTGTTCTAAAGTGTCAATAATACATTGAAACCTTTAAAGTTGGCTTATTATAGATGGACTCGACAAACGTTATGAAAAATAGACAACATTCTAAAATATTCCGAAAAATATTGAAATATTTCCCGCACTAGACAAAGCGCCCAAGCCGAATGTTTGCGTTTCTATAACGTTACACGGCGGTGTCAAATACTTCAGCAACACGCGTTCACGATATATCAAAGAATGAAGTCATAAATCTACGCGCCCGCAAACTATTTTTCACAACAGATTAGAACACGTGGATTTTACTTTTAAGTGTTTCTATCAATTTTTCATTGAATATACTATCCGTTGTATATTCTAAACAAAATAAATTAACGTGGAAGAGCCATGCTGAAGCACACGCTGACGCTATAATAGGGCCGGCTCGTCCGAAGTGATACCGCGCGCTTACAGAATACTCAGCGAGAAATCGTACTTGTACTGTGATTCTCAGAGTGAGTGAGGATTTCGGAGGCCCTTAAAAGTGCCGCTTCAGGGGCGTAAAAAGCCGGCAACACATCCAATACGCGGACTGTGATGCGGTTGTTCATGGGTGGCAGTGATCTCTTGCCATGTAAGAGACCCACCAGATTCTTTGTCCGCTACAGAAAAAAAATGAAAGAAGAGGTCGTTAATAAAACGGGCATCAATTTAACAAAGCAACACGTGCTCTATTTACTTATCTATATTTTTCATCTAACTCGAGACTAAGCCATTCATCAACTGACTAATCCCCTGATTTATTTCAACTGTTTTATTGTTATGACTTTTATTTTATTTCGGCCATGAATCATCCGGCGTGTTCTTCAAAAATATCATCTATCTACACGTGACGTAGCGTGGTGTCAAATGGCCGGTAGTTTTAGTTAGATTAAACGAGATTATTAGCACTGTTATTATTAATTTTTATATATAATTAATTGTAGTATAATTTTAACTCCATCGTAACCGGTATGTCCAGGAGAAAAAAATAAGGTTTAGTTTTGAAGAAGAACGACCCGTTTACGTTTTCAGACCCTATGTTGATTTAATATCTCAAAAGATTGCATGGTAAGATGCGAGATCCCACTATGATGTATTTGCCCAAAATAAGCCCCTATGGATTTTAATTCACGACACCGAGCAATAAAGAACACACAGGGAAGGGAAAACTCTTTTACGAGTACGTATTCATTACCAGAAGTATGTGGGTAATCTTTCTTAGTTGTTGTTGTTCATACGTCAAACAATTGTTGAAATCTAAAACATGCCGTAACTAAATTAATAAGTATTTCCACAGATTTTAAGAAAAAATAATTATTTAAGACGAATTCGTATGAATTACCAGTTATTTATAACTCTCGCATACGGTATAACACTCGTCTATATAGAATTATAGATGTACAGCGGACTCAGAGCGATTCAATCTCACATAAACGAATATAAACTTCCGAGTATCGGGCGTGAAGCTGAAAACTCTATTTATTTATATTTAACGACCGATGCAATAAAATTGAAGTTGTTTGTTAAATAAATGAAATCATAAAAAAGATGTTTCACAGTGACGACTTATTTACTTTTTAATGGAATTAAAATGTAAAACATTAATTGTTTTATCAATATTACACTTTTATTTGAGTCGATATTTTGGTAAATTTTAAAATGGGTTGCCGATATATTCTTTATTTATAACATTTTAAATGTTAATTGTATGGGCGTCAACATCCAAGATCCTTGTCCGCCTGTCACTCCAATGAGTGGCGGAAAACTTTAAAATTTTCACACGTGTTGAAATTTAATTAGCGTCACTAAAGCTTGGGATATATACTTTAAATGTAACATGCGTACCTACATTCTATATAAACATCCACAACCATACCTTTGGGACTACCAATCATTATCGAAAAAAAATTTGAACTTTTCGCAATAAATTAAATCCTATCTACCTCAATTTCATCACGGTCCGTCGAACTAGACGCAACGATAGATAATATTTTTATTGGAATCTCGTCGGAAACCCTTTTCAAAGTCGTATTTACCGCATTTTAATGCAAATAACCAGATATTGGGCTTGGGAGGTCGTTATTTTTTCTATTACTTTAACCCAATAGAAACTACCGTTATAAGAAATTGATATTTTTAATTTCTCTTACTTTGCGTAACAAAAGCACATTTCTCTGGTAAAATTAGTAGAAAACTTTAAAAATAAAATAAATTGTACTTAATACAAAACATCACACAACTCACAATAATGACTGACTGAGACGTAACTTTATCACCGAATGCAACGACGATAAATCTCCGAGGTGTTAAGCGAGTCATCAATTAAGCACGTATTATTTTACTCCCACTCTAAAACCCACAAATAATAGACCACCTCATTCTGCCTTTATATTTTTTCATAACCTAAGGATGTAATGCTTCTGGCGAAAACCGTTCACAACTTGTCATGGAAAAAGCACCGTTATATCTTTAATAAAAGGATTATATGCGCGCATCTTGTATTATATTAAGAAATATTACCACATAGCCGTCCCTACTTCTGTATTTGAGTTTATGTGTTAGATGAATTATTATAAAAAACCACTATCAACATTTGGAGTGTTTATTTATGAACCCTTTTTACGTTTATGCGATAGCACGCTTATAAAATAAACACTCTGTATTTAAAAGCGTTCGTTCTTCTAGACAAGGAGTGGAAAAATTTTAAAATATGTACACCAACAAGACTAATAAAAATCTAGAACCCTACTTACATTTTCATACTCTTTTGAAACAATTTAGTGGAAATTAAATTAAATTTTGTACTGTTTCACTTTATCTATTTAAATGTATTTAACTAATATGGTGAAAATTATTTTAAAATACAATATGGTTACAGTTTCCGATCGCTGAATTATGATTACATCTCGTACGGTTGTGGCAATGCACAGGAAAAAGGACTATTCTTACTAGTCAACAGTTTTGTAAGTTACCATAGCAACAAGGTTTTTTTTACTTTAAAAAACAAAGTAGAATCGTAACAAAAAATCAAGTAGATCGTAAACAGATTAAGCTTGTAATTAAAACAATTATAAAATAAAACGATATATTTCATAACACTACGCCCATTTATATTATGTTACGTATACTTCACTGATTTTAAAATACAATTTAATTCTAATCTGTGCGTGTATTTATATAATGTAACTGTTAAAAAGGATATTCAACCATCGCCTGAACGCCATTCTTCTTGAATACGACGATTCTTTGTACTTGTCCGTGCGGAGTGCTTATCGTATGAACCACATCCTGAAACAAAGAATGTACGTGTTAGTCTATGCGGCAAGTTGGTTGTGTGAAGGCACATAATTATTCTAGATTGTTTTTTTATTTTATAGCGGACAACACAAGAGGTTGGTCTTCTATATGGTAAGAGAATACCGCTGCCCATGAACAACCGCGCCACACTCCGCGCATTGGTTGTGTTGCCGCCATCTTACGCCTTAAGCGGCACTTTTAAGGGTCTTCGATATCCTCACTCACTCTGAGAAACACAGTACAAGTACCGTTTCTCGCTAAGTATTCTATGAGCCCGTGATATCACTTTAGACGAGCCGACCCAATTAGTGTGTCAGCATATGCTTCAGCATAGCTCCGTCACGGTTGCGACAGTATTAAGACACTCGCCCGGACACTGTCAAGCCCTTCCATATACCGAAAAATTAAAATTAAATTATAAATTAAATTATAATATATAATTATCCGGACCGGGATTCGAACCCGATACATTTGGCTTACATACACACTTTTAAAACCATTAAGCTACGTGGCTCTCAACACATACATATATTTGTTACATACGTTGAGTATAACATCAATAGTAATGTGACAAACTAAAATTATATATGAGCAAAACTGAATAGAATTGTAAGTCGGCTCCTTGCCACATTTAGTTGACTCTCTAGGGTCCATTTTATATAAAAAGTCGCGTGACGTAACACACATATTTTTCCAGTAAGCAGTTAACACTTTCAATATATGAAAAATATTGTGCGGTATTCCGATATGTATGTCGACAGCCGATAGCAAGTCTTAATCTACCAAGTTTTGTAAATACAAACAAATATTACTTAAATATATTTTAAATCAATGAATTACATTAAAACTCCTTATTCCAACGCACTACCAGAACTAAAATTTATTGCAATAATAAATATATTATGTTACTCCACCCATATATATAATGTTACAGTTACTCCACCCATATGCCTGCAAAAAGAGAAATGCGAAGACTAAAATGATTCACATTTAACATGAATGAGCCTTTGTAATGTAATTAAGCATTTGTTTGAAGAACAATGGTACAGTCGTAGCAAACCCCAACTGCAGTGGCGAACACAGCGAATAGTCATTAAACAATTGTACTTAATTTTTGTGCTAGGTTTTCTGTTTCGAATTACTATAGATATCCCTTTTTTACGTCGTCTTGGTTTTAACGTCGAAATGGATGTATAGTTTTAACGACTAGATAAAAGTCAATCTAAGAAATGTTATCGTTATCTTATGACAATGAGTGGCAAACTAGCAGGAGGCTCACCTAGGATAAGCGGTCTTCCGCCCATGGACACTCCCAGTCCCTGCTGGCCTGCGGGTGCGTAACGTTTTAGGGATACCACAAAGGCTCACTTGTGGAATGACAAACGTCGAAGTGATACGTATGAAACTTTGTATTCTGCCCTGATGTTCGATTTGGAAATTCAGCTATTATTAATCAAAACAGCACCTTATAACAATCAACACGATAAATGCGATGGAAGATGCTGAGGGAACCAGGATATATTACGCAATGATAAAGCTGATCCTACTTTGAAGATAATTTGTTGTCCTATATTACGTCCGGTACGTTGATTTCGGATAAAGTAACCAGATCATTTTTTTGTTAAGTTTCTTTTTTTTGACCAATCGAAGAAGCTTGTGTTAGTAAATTACAATTACATTCCTTTCAGAGCTGCTAAATTGGTCAGTACAACCTGTCAAGGCAATTTAACGGTTGTAGCGAAGTTATGCCGTATAGGAAGGCAAAGTTCCGAGCAAACTGCCGCTAACTTGCGACTAGCTTTGGACGGGGAGAATAGATCAACCATTGCTTTAATACGCTTCAGATGGTTTCTGCACAAGATTATGTCAATTCTATGAACTGTATGGAGATTTGAATGCATATAAATTTAAACTAAGCTATTTTTTAGGCCGATTTTTGGCAGAATACGCTGCCGGCAGAGTTATTAACAAACTAATACGACTTGGGGTGTTTCAAAATAAGACCTTAACTATCCCTTGAGGGCCGGCAAGGCACCCGCGGCCATGCAAGAGCTAGAGGTGTCCATGGGCGGAGCACCGTTTATTCTAGGTGAGTTGCATGCTTTTTTGACTCCCTGTTTTCATAAAAACACAAAGATTTCTCACAACTACCACACCAGCAGACGCAAGATATATTTTAAAATTCAGAACTCCAATAACCGTTTTAATATGGCGACTAGCTTCGGCAGCTGCCAGCGTGCAAGATATCGTTTCTAGTCGCGTATGTTTGTACGATATTTATTCTAGGTTGCAACACCGAGACGTGAACGTCGGCGATAGCGCACGTTCTTGCTGTTTAAAGGCACCATCCACAGATGAACTAACGCTATTCGTTCCGTACTTTGCTAAATAATTATTCATAAAAAGGTCACACCATTCGATAACTTAATAATCTTAGGAGAGCCATGCTGAAGCATATACTAACGTACTAGTTGGGCCGGCTAGTCGAAAGTGATACCACGGGCTCACAGAATACTCAGCGTGAAATGATAGTTGTACTTGAAACGGTACTTCTACTGTGGTTCGCTGAGTGAGTGAGGATATCGGAGACCTTTAAAAATGCCGTTTATGCGGCAAGCCGACAGCACAATCAATGCGCGGTCTGAGGCGCGGTTCTCCATAGGCGGTATTCTCTTAACATATAGGACCTGCACCGTTGACTGCTAAACAATATATTTTTTTTAAAAAAACGTTGAAAATAGCGGTCACATCTGTTATGTATTTGTAGATACCTACGTGAAAGTCAGTGATACAAATTGAAGCACAGATTACCTAAGGTGCTTGCGAAAGTTATTTTTTATGTTTGAAGTTTAAATAAATAAAGCACTTACAAAGTTAGTATAGACAATTACTATTTATAAGAAGTATATCCTATTAAGATAACTTAATGGCTCGCCCATGACTGGAACACAAACACATTTCTATACAGTGCCTAAGAAATAGTTTAAATGTAATAAACAAGATTAATTCCTTAGATTTAACATATTTATATGTTATAATATATTCGTTAAAATCTTGGTATACTTCTGATTCATATTATATAACAAAGCTACCTGCCACGTCTGCCTTTCTATCTCATTTACTTAAACTTAAACGTATATCGGAGGCCCCTTAAAGTGCCGCTTAAGCGGTGTAAAAAGCCGGCAACAACACCAATGCGCGGTTTGATTGTGGCGCAGTTGTCCATGGGCGACGGTGTTCTTGACGCAATGGTTAAGCCGGCGTATTGCTGGCTTTTTTGCGGCACTTTTAACGACCTCACTCATTCAGCGAAACACAGTACAAGTACCGTTTCATTCTGAGTATTCTGTAAGCCCGTGGTATCACTTCAGACGAACCGGCGCAATTAGTGCGTCAGCATGGCTCTCCCATGGGCAAATTGAAACTAATTATTGATATAAATTCACGTAGAACAAACTAATACACCAATATTACATAATCATAGGTTATTACGAATATAGGTGGCATGCACTCATCTCTAGGGCAATTTTCTATGAAACCACTAGTAGCGAAGCTAGTAATAGGTTACAGATTGAACGTGTATAATGTATATGGCACAGCCGCCCTCTGAGAGTCGAGACATGTGTCCCGACGTCAATTTGTGCCTATCGCCTAATGTAACCCGATAGGTTGGACGTAGATAATAGTTTCTATATGGGATAAAAAATTAATGGAACGTCATCTTTTACTATTGAACAATAATATACATAGCTAATATACAGTGATATATATATGAATTCGTCAAAAGTTTTGTTAGATAATGTAAAATTAATATCTCGTAACTAAATGGTTTAATAAGTCTACCATGAAGCGAGAGGTATCGGGTTGGAATCCCGGTCAGGACAACTATAAATTATAATTTAAAATATAATTCATTCGGTCCCTGGAAAGGCTTGACAATGGCTGGGCATGTGAAACCATGGAGTCACAGAATTCTCAGATCAAAGCCGCGTAAGTGGCGTAAAAAGCCGGCAACACAATCAATGCGCGGTCTGTGGCGCGATTGTCTATGGGCAGTGGTGTTCTTTTAGCATATAGGAAACAAATCGACCTGTTGCTTTATTCGCTTTACCATAAAAAAAACAACCGACTGTATTAAACAAAGAAATATATAACACACACACACACACACACACACAAAAAATCCCGGTTCTGCGGACGCAGTGTTGGTTAAAAAATCACTTAAATTTAAATAAGAATGACAAGATATTTTTTTAAGAAAACTTAAATCTGTAAGTCTCAATACTAA
>DWCF01003402.1:0-19739 GCA_018230265.1 Delias oraia
CTCCTTTAATTTTCTGTCATTTTAAATGTCAGTATTTTTGCAATGTGAAACATTGACAATCATATTACAAAAAGACTGACATTTAAAATGATTGAAAATTAAAGGAAAACTATAAGCAAGGAGGTTTTTATTTATTTTTTTATTATTAAAAGTACCGCCGTGCACGGCATAAACAACAGTACAAATGGTTCGCAATAATGTATTTATGTTGCAAATTGAATAAAAATTATGAAAAACAAAAAATTCTTCTTTAAAATTATTTCAAAAATTAATTTTTTAGCGCAGTAATGAACGCAACTACTACCAACAGACAGACCGGCTGTGTTACGTGCGGAAGGTTTCTACCTCCTGTACTATACCGTCAAATTTTGTAACCAATCCTATTGAAGAAAATCTTGCAGCAGAAGCGTATTTAGTAGTAATATAACTTATTACAGAAAAGTGGGAAGGCAATATAGGGTATACTGCCTTCCCACTTTTCTGTATTTAATAAGATTATCTGGCCATCATAATATTTATGCAGTTGCAGATAAAACTATACTAATAATTTTTATTCATCATAAGACTGCTTGAGAATTTTGTTACATTTAATTTTGCAACTGCGTGGTTGACTTAAAAAATGTACTTACAACTAAGTTTATTGCCGCTTTCAAGGTGTAGTGTAGAAGAAACAGCAACAGTATTTAATAGAAGCCAAAAATCTATAAATTTAAAATATAAAAACACAGATTAAATAGACTCTCGCGATAACAATAGAAACTCTAAAACTGTTTCAGTGTCAAGGTAGATCATTGACAAACTTTCACTCTCATCTCCAGTAACCTATATTGGTCGCACTTGTTCAGAAATATATAAAATAAATAATGCAACGTCACTTAAAATTAAAATTATTAATATTTTAAAAAATATAGCAAACATTTTTTAATTCTCAAGCCGTATTTAATTGATCATCATTTCAGCCGTAGGACATGCATACATATGTACATACACACTGCTGGACGTAGTCCTCGCCTTTGGACCTTCATTCAAACCTCTCGGAATCCTGCAATCTGCATCTAGCAGCAATTTCATTGATAGGTAGATGGATTCCACATCCAAAAAATTAATTATAGCCAAACTGTATACATTATGATAGAACTGAAAAGAGCCTAAAATAAAAGAAATACCAATGGGTATTTCTTATATATTATATTATATATATATATTATTATTAATGAATAATAATCTTGTTTTCAGTTTTTTTGTAGGTCGCTTAAAAATGACTAATGTTTTATTAATTATATTTAAGTTATCAGAACAGATATTTGTCAATATGATGTTATTGAGTGAAAAGACAAGAGTCAATTAAACTCTGTCTTTTGTTTCGTTATTAAAAGAGATAATCTTTTGTTTTCATGAGAGTTTGATTATTACTCGTCTCTACTTATGTTAAGTGGCTTGAAATGATACTTAGGCTTGGAACAGCTTAAGAAAGTGGCTGAATACATATATTTTTATTTAATTTGGATACATTTTTGTTACATTTTGAGTTTTACGCATAAATATCGAACAGTGTTAGCACAAAAGGTGGTATTTCTTTATTAGTTATTGGTACAATCACTGGAAGATGTTTCGTAAATAAATAAATATATAAATTAGTGTAAACTTTAAACACACTTCTAAATGAAGAAAATATCAAAAAACGTCAAAATTAAAACAAAGAACATTTATTATCAATGTCACATAGTCATTCGATATAAAATTTTCAAGCGAACATGATCTAATTTAGCAATAATTATCATAAATTATTAAACCGCAGAGCAGAACTAAATTACAGTCATGTTATCTTCAGCCGGTAATTCTGGAGCGAAGGAATTATGGTCTGGTGTTGTAGCCTCTTCAAAAATTTTATTCAATGGTGTAGGAGTAATGCAAAGGAGGTATGCGAAAAAGGATGGTTGTAGGAGGGCACACGCTGATATACCTGAGGAACCTTATCCGTGCGAACGGAGAAAGAAGAAAAAGCCGGGCATTTTGCATAAGATCAAGCTGAAGATTATAGAGGGTGGCACTAATTTTGGCAGTAAGTTTTATTTTATGGTTAAATAATAGGTCCATCTTTAGTATTATTTTTTATAGTATAGCGGATAACAGAACAGGTGTGTCTCCTAAATGGTGAGAGAACACCGTTGCCGCCCATGAACAATCACGCCACTTAAGCGGCATTTTTATAGGGCCTCCGATATCCTCACTCACTCTGCGAAAGGCAGTACAAGTACCGTTTCACGCTGAGCTCTGTTCTGTGAGCTCGTGGTATCATTTCGGACGAGCCGGCCCAATTAGTGCGTCAGCATACGCTTTGGTATGGCTCTCCCTCAAGTAACATAAAAATTATTAAAATTAAAGTTAAAAAGCAGATCTAAGATGAAGAGTTCCAGTTTTTTTCCTAAAATTTTTATAAAAATCGACTACTTAGTATGGTAACATATAACCAATGGGCTTACCTAAACATGTGCTGCATTACGATTCCTGTAAAACGCAGCCTAATGCAAAATCTTGACCTATTTTATAAATCTGAAATGCATGCTGGCAATATGAGTGCAACTCATACCGCATCAACGATGAAAATGTTCATAACATGAAATATTTTATAACGACAAAAGGAAAAAGCATTAGCGTTTCCATATAAAATAGACCTCTAATGCTACTTATTAAGTATTTGTGTTTGAAAGTGTAGGTTACTTAAATTTTACATTTTCTTTAAAAAACTTGTTTGATTCCATTTCCAACAGCTCCATTTCGTAACATTAAATGCGAAAAGAAAGTGTGCAAGGAGGTTGTGGTCCCTGAACCCAAGGCACTACCTCCGCCGGTCAAACCGGTACTTCCGGTGCCCCCACCTAGGCCTGGCGTCCAGGTATCGATTCTTGGGGCGGATACGTCTCTAGCGCAATATATATCACTTTTGCTAAAGCAGTGTCCCTGTATAAAAAAGTAAGAGCTTTTCCATTTCTATAAAAATAACAGAAAATATTTAAAACAAGTTTTTAGCAAGGTAAGGTGTTTTTTATAACATATAAAAAAATCAGTGTTTGAAACACGAAACGAAATCGATAAACCACTTAGTTAAAATTATGTTAAGCTGATATGTCTAAGAAAAGTTAAGCGAGACCTGCCGACATCCCCTGCTTACAATTATACGCCTCTTGAATATATCATTCGTTCCCCTCTGGGACTGTTCGTCTTCCAAATCTTGAACACAGAAATATTTATGGCCTTAGATGATTTAGATGGTGCTGTAACAGTTTTTTGTAGATAAATAATACCTAGCAGTTATAACTACTTTTAAAAATTAAGCCATTCGTGGATCTTAGATTTACTTGGGTATCAATTTAACTCTGGATTCTACTTTGTGATAAATAACGGAGGGTCTTACAGATATTTAAGAGGTAACGTATCTCTAAACTGAATTGAAATTTTCCCATCACCGATGTGGTTTACGAATCACACGATATATTCATAAATCCAGCTTCAAAACAATGCACGAACCTCGTAAAGGCATTACATCAAACATTTACTTAAACAAGAGACATGCCATAATGCCAACCATTCACAAGAACGTAATAAAATATTTTACGACTCCACCCGGACTACTAGCCCTCTTTATAGTCAGATTTGATAGCCACTACGCAGTCCATTACGAAGCAGTATTGATTATCTAGTTAATCATTTTACTATCCAATCTGTCACCTTTATTACACATCCCAGATGGGTCTCTTTCCGGTTGCCAAGCCAATGATTAGGATACACATTCATATTTGTTGATACGTACCAGTAACGCAACAGTTTTCCAAAAATATGATTATATTTTGAACTTCTAGGTTCTTTGTTATAAATTCATCAGCGATTTTTTATGAAACCGCTAAGATATACTAACAATAAAGTACCAAGTAATTCAAAGAGGTTGAAATCATGCTTATTTAAGAGTAGACTATATGATTTGTTAGATAACTATAACGTTTAAAATGTAAAGGAGTTTGTGAACAACATAAAATATTGACTTGATAAAAATATCAGCAATTTGTTCGGACATAGATTATTGGTTTGCATGCAAGTATTCTTGCAAAGCATGTTTGCACTGTATGCGTATTGTAACACCATGAAAAGTACCATGTTTAATGCAACTAAAGTAATATTATAGTTATTGTAATCTTTATTAATAATGTGTTTTAACATATCGCTCATATTATACAAAGTTTATTAAGTTATATATTAATTATATATAATATTTAAGATTTGTATAAATTTTCCATACTACGTATAAAGTAGTCCTTCTAAAAATTTGTCCTTCATAATAATACATAGATTGAAAAATATGAAATTATAGTTTATTTAGTAAAATATTTTATGATGGCAAGATACAAATAAATTATCCCAGCGGTGTTTTAAAAAAACTTCGAAAATGCAGTATGATATGTACATTTACAGGTTGCGTTTGTACGAAGCAAATGAACCAAACGAATTATGCAACCGCAATATTTTTCAAGTGGTAGAGGATCTGAGGCACATCAATACAAATTGCTTGGTCGAGGCTTTTAGTTGTACGTGCAATGAACTAGAGAGATGTCTGCAGGTATTAAAAACATTGATTAAAGTACCTATTGGTTCTGCAGTTTTATAGAACTAGTACGGTGCTAGATTCATAAATAATAAATATACGTTTAATATATTATTAACGCGAAAATTTGTTTGTGTTTTTTTAAGCTATTACCACTGATTTTGTTCAACTTCATATAGGGTGGAAGTTTTTATCGTTGTCTCAAACTTAAAAAGCATTTATTCAAATAGACACTTTTGCAAGGCAATTTACAATAGCAAAGCTACCATTGGTTCAGAAGATATAACTATACGAAAAGAACTAACAAGAAACTCAGAGGGTTTAATTTTTTTATCGCTAATGTTAGTAAATGGACTGAAACGTGCATATATTGCACGTATTAACACGAAATTTGCATATCACTACAAGAACACTCACCTCGCTCTTGCCTCCAAACTTGTCCTATTTAACTTCCACTGACTTTTACGAGTGATTAAACTGTTATAAGATCGTAATAGAATGAATTTATGAGACTAATTTAAATATTACTATATGATATATTATTGGGATGGTCATAAAATAATACGGGATCCTTTTAACGCCATCAGAACAAATGCGGGCCAAGTGATCGTCATCTTCAGTGGTCTAACAGGTTATATCTGTTTATATAAATAAAATCAATGACAAAAAAAGTTAATAATAGATTTAGATTATCATCGCTGATTCACAGAGATTTTTGCTTTTTTAATTTTGTTTTTATACGTATATATTTAAAACTGCTATATAACTATAATATATGTGATTCGTTAGGCCTTTATAAAAATTATTTTAACAAGTGTAGTGAAAATGGCCAAGGCAGAATTTCTGAAGCGAACATTAACCTCACTTTACCAATCAATAAATGTTTCGCCGAAAAGCCGACTTTCTAACAGAGTGCAATCTCCTTATGATTTATAATAGAAATGAGGCTGCATATTATATCAAAGTTCATTCATCTTCCACGTATGTAACCTGCACCTGTAAATAAACTATTGCTGTAAATATTGACGAATTACATCGCACAGACATATCATTATACAATTTTATATAAAACAGATAAAATAATAGACTGCAGTTATAATTTATTTGTTAGACATTAATTGCTATTTGTCATAAGTAAGGACAAAGCCGCGCCGCCGTCGACGCCAATCTGTCTGGCATTGTGCAAGTGCCAACTAGGCAGTTTGAGTTTCCGTACCTTCCATCATGTAGAGTTCACTGTCACATCATCTACTACATTCAATGTCGTTTTAATGCCAATATAAATAAAGCCTCTTTATATAAAATATGTGTAACGTATTTTAGCGAATAAATATTAATGCTTCATTGTTATTTTTTTTATAATAACGGTGACAAACGAGCAGGAGGTTTGTGTCTTGTGTCTTGTCGATTTTTAAGGAATATGGACGCTCTTTTCTTAAAAGTCCATTGGTTTTTAATTTAAGATGTTTTATGTTTAAATCAACTCACACAAGATGGCCGTTTATGGTTAATATCAGTAAAACGGTTAGTCTTTTTATGGCAAGCGTTACGAATAAATACTTAAAGATATAGATACTAAAGGATATCAACAGCTTTTTCGATGTTTTTCCATTTGGTCAACTTTTATATAACTCGGCATTTGTTCACTTTTTTAAACATGTTTTACACAATAGCGGAAAAGTATTAATTAAGGCCATGGAATGACATCGCTAAGCTGATTTTTCCAAAGGCGAAACAAAGTTCATGGGGTCACTGTGTATAGTAAATTTTTGTTAGAGCTTAAGTTCATGAGTTAAAAATCTCTAATTGCCAATCACGCGATGGCGCACCCTTGCCACTTGCTAAGTGTTATTGAACCTTAATGGTGCTGATGTTTATAACAGCCTTTAACTTCATTAACGCGGTTATATGTCCCGTATTGTTTCCTGTTACCGGTACTTATTGTTACGTGTTGATAGCTTTCATATTAGTCATATAAACTGAGTCTACATAAAGGTGGGTCTACGCTAGACAAAGCGAGGACGACGAAGGCATTCGGAGCGCGCCCGTTCGGGTCTCGTAAGCCTCGTTCACACGGCATTATCCTGCACTTTTTTTGTAATCGTTTTTTAACATATAGTCAACCAGGTGTTCACATGGTAAAAATTCAATTGTTTAAAAACGAATAGACGAATAGAAAAATAGCTATACTATATGTCACTGCGAATTGAATACGTAAAGTTCATTCGGTTTGCTCTACAAGACCGTTGGGTATGCTTTTAAGCGGTACACGTTTCTTTGCAGTACAATCGTCATGTGAATGGATCTATGGACGTTGTATGGCTACTGTTTATACGTAAAGACGTATACAGCAAAAAACGTACAGGACAATGCCGTGTGAACGAGGCCTCAGACGGTCCACGCTGGACGAGTTGTGTTCTGTTCGTACTCGATTCGCGTAGCGTAGACGCGGCATCAGAGATAAATCTGAACTGCACGGGATAGCGAATTCTTAGCGGATTCTTCAATTATTGCGTATTCCAATTATTTCATTTCTGAATTATATAATGAATTCAAGCCTAATATTTTATTTATTTTATACTACCATTTTATTACACAGTTTGATTATAGTCTTGTTTATAGAATTCCGATATTGTTTTAATGTTGGAGAACGCTTATCTAACCCAAGATATGCCTATGGAAAAGAGATTTGCGTATAGTGCCCCACTTGTAAAACATTACACAGACATCATTGCAAACGAATGTCCGAAGGCATTTATAGTCGTGTGTGCCACGCCTGTTGATTGCATGGTACCGTTGGTTGCAGAGGTTTGTATATTTTGAGAAATAAGAAAAAATAGCTACTGAGCATAAAACATGTTAAAATACGCCATTGTTCTCATACGTATACCAAGATCTTAGTGATAAATGATTTCCCATAGCGAAGTAGAATAAACTATGCCATTTTGTCGATATTATCGCAATCGGATCGCCTCTTGTCAGAGAAACGCTATCAACGATTAATCTTTATCCAGTAAATAAACCTAGACTGGTTTATTTGCTGCTGCTCACGATACAGTTTCTCGTCAGCGCAGATTCATACAAAAAGCTGTCTTTGATACACTCTAAGGTCCATTGGTTCTTCAATCTAAGCGTGACAACATTTTGACATTTCAACATTAGCCAGCTAGAAGTCGAATATCATATTTTTTGTTTAGGCCCCGTTGTCTCATCTGTATTAGAAGTTTTTGTGGGAAGTCGGAATTTTCATAGCTGTGAAATCTATGATTCGAGGTTGTCAACACTTTTATTTGGTAATGGTATAATAGCATTGCGTCTGACAAAAATATGTAATTTGCAGACATTAAAAGAAACTGGTTGGTACGATCCAAGAAAAGTATTGGGTTCTGTAGCTGTGCCGGAAATGCGTGCTACAACACTCGCCGCCCGCGCTTTAAGTTTAGAACCAAACTATGTGAGAGTACCTTGCGTTGGTGGAACCGAAGGAAGTGCCTTGGTACCTTTGTTTTCGAAGGCAGTACAATATTTTGAATTTAGTGAGGTTTGTTTATTTTGTTATTCTTATTCCAAGAAAATCATGGAATGTCGTTTGACTAAGAATGGATGTAAATATATAACACAAAGAAGCCATTCTATTCATACTGAAGATTAGTATAAGAATCAAGGCATCGGCATTTATAATATCCTAATTTATATGATAATTGTGGAATCGTAACAAAAATTGCGACTATTATTCGTTAGTATTGTGTAAGCGATTTTCAGAAAAACACCTTGATGATGACTGAAACAGTGCGTGAGGCACCAAGAGCAATAGCTCGGTCAGATGGCGAATGTATTAAAGCTGCTGAATTGAGTGAAGCCCATGCTTTAGCTAATCTAGTTACGAAGGTTGCATGGGCCTTATTATGCAAAGATGTTCCGAGGGTCAGTGGTTTCATTGAAACGGACGCTAGACAAATTATATCGCCCGCAAGGTACAATTATAGTAAATAATTGAGTCAAAAGTTGTTTAGTTTATATCAAATCTGACTGGTGATTTAAAACTTGTGTAGTTTAGATAAAGAGGCCGTGTTTTCGTTTCGTCCATAACGAAAGGTTTATCTCCAGATTTATTGTGAATACAGTTGAAATAATCGACAAGGGGATTTTGAAGAGTCTTGGCCTTCCGCTAATGTCAGATATTGAAGTTACTCAACTTAATCTGGCATTAAACGAACTACGTCGTCGACAAGAGATGGTTGACGATTGGTATGCGAAATATTGCAGCTCAACTTGCAGGCTGGATGCTTGCCAGATGCAGTTTTATGCACCCAAGGATTGCCATCGTTTTGATGATTGTGCTTATGCAAACTGATTTGTTTATGTCGTCATGTTACTTTGTTGTCATGTTATCTTTCATATTAAATTATTGTTTTGTACTGAACATTTTATTACTTTTAGATATCAACTTTTAACATATTATCTTCCAAATTATTTATCTTAAGGATTACTTCAAGTCACGCGAGCTTTAGATCCGTCATAGTATCTATTGATATGATTTTTTTAAATGTATATTATATGACATATGTATATTATCGTTAAATGCTATTTTTACTATAACATTCGTATGGTAAACTATTAACTTTCAATCCAGATACTTATCGGTTGACGTACATCTCGACCAAGGCGGTATCGTCAATAAATTTGACATTCCTGGAAATTTAAGTGACACCGAATTGGAATTGCTGGATGAGGCCTTTGGACAGCTAATGCATAATGTAAATTACGCATTGGACTGGCATGAACACGACCGCGCTCTGAAGCTTGCCAGTGGAGAAGTGGCTGTCAGGAAAGACTTTCACTACGGAAAAAAATTCACTCATGTTGAGGATTGTTTATTTCAATTAATCTGAATTGCCCGCCGTTTTATCGTTCGTGTTCGCTGTGTAAAAAAATTGTAAAATGTTAATTAAAACAAAAATTGTTGCAATAAATTATATTTTTAAAACTTTTTCAGTTATAAATGTCTAAAATTTATTTTTCTAATGTTAAACTATAGCGAAATGGTTTATATTTTATCGTATGGCGTAAGCAAAGTTTAATTTTTTGCAAAAGGAGGTCGATCATTCGTTGCCAAGTATAGTTTCCCATTTGAACTGCAATAAAAAATAGGTCAGTTACCTATATAATATTTCGTTCCTTGATTTTTATCTATAAAAATCACATTAAAATTATTCTAACCTATTAATATGTACTAGCGTAACTCGAAATCGATATTGGTTGGCATAATGGTTGAATGCATTATGATATATATGTTGGTATGAACCATTAGAGTATATGACACCTAATCAAAACAGTTTCCCGCCCTACAAACAAATTGTCGACGTCGTCTTACAAAGGTCAACCTAATAAAGGAATTGATGAGTTTTATATGCCCAGTCATAAAACAACAAATATTGACCAGAATGTCATGAGTTCTGTACACAGTTTGTAATTACTGGGAACGTTCAGAGTGCTAACATTGTGATTGGATAAAGTGGTACACAAAACATGAGGACAATTAATAGTTATTACAATAAATATACAATCGGATTACTTAAATAATTTGTTCGGATTATAGTCAAGTCAAAATAGGTAAGCAAAAGACCAGTTATGTAAATTATGAACGTTTAGTAAAAGATAAAGCATTTGTTATCCTATAATTTGATTTAAATGTTGTAATGCTTACGGGGGTTGAGCGCCCAATCCCATGTAACCATCGATACTGAAGCTGCAGATTGTTGGGTTCCGCCATTCTCTACATGTCGTAGCCGGGAAGCCTGTTGGATTGCGCACTGACTCTGCATAGAGCCGCCATGCTCGATTATGACTACAGCCATCTGATAATAATACAAAATTAATATATAACTTAATCATTATTAAGTCAGTTAAAAATAAAAAATAATATATAGCTAAGATATTAATAAAATTCAAAAGGAATTAATATGTTATAAAAGCTCCATGAATCTGGATGATTTTTCTATCTATTGACAGACGATTGTTTTTATAAATACGAATACTAATAATACTTTTAATTTAATTTATAAGCTTAGAAAAGATATGCTGCTGTTCCCAAAAGATTTAAAATTCGGAACAGTTTCAGCAAATGGCACCTTCAACCGGCAGTAATCTATCTATCTAAATCTATTGCCATAATAATAGTTTATAACAATGGAATTCTCGCCAAGGCCGCCTAACATAACGTAATATCAAACTTTCAATAAAAAGTTGCGCCAACAAAATCAGCTGGTGTTGTGCAAACAAATTTATTTTTGCCCTAGGTAAGATGTAGATTGTATATTTCAAATTCAGATCTAAACTAATAAATATCATTATAACATTAAACAATGTATATTTACACAATACCGAGTTATGTAAAATCTGTGTCGCATTTTAAAGGAATAATGTAAATTATGATTTTAAATGTAATAGCAAAGAATCCACGGATTAAAACAAATTAGAAAACAGAGGCTCTCTATGCAAAAATATGTAATGTAAAAAAGTACTATCGCGCCATTACCTCCTCTATGCTAATAACCTATTTTCCAGCCTTCACCTTACGAAATTGGGTTCGCGATAAACCAATTCTTCTTATCCCCCGCATATTACCTAGGTTCAACAGTTAATTTAGCGGTTTAAGCGTCGCCTAATTCACCTAACATAGTTTGCGTATTTTATTGAATGTAAATTTAGTAACTAACTAAACTTTCATTTTCAAGTTTTTTATGGTATAGCGGACAACGGAGCTGGTGCGTCTCCTATATGGTAAGAGAACATCACCTTTTATGGGCAACCACGCCACAGTCCGCGCATTGACTGTGTTGCCGGCTTTGTATGCCACTTAAGCGGCACTTTTAAGAGATTCCGATATCCTCGCTCACTCAGAAAAACACAGTAGAAGCCCCGCTTCAAGTACAACTATTATTTCACGCTAAGTATTCTGAGAGCCCGTGGTATAACTTCAATGCATCAGCATGGCTCTCCCACTGGTGAATATTAGTAGCCGTTTTGATTTAAAAAGCACGATATTTGAATATGTACTAAGACCTATATCCTGTTACGATTAGTACTACGTTACTTATCTCTAGTCTCTAAAACACCAAATTATATTAGTTTCTATTGAAATCTTTATCCATACTTATAATTGTGCTACTAAAATTATTTTAGAATAGTTTAATCGTAGCTAACGAAGTACTTAACAGTCGTAAACCTTTTTGGCAATGTAACCCCGTTTGTAATTATTACCCTCCCCCTTCCACCTCTGCAGCATCCGTATGACGTCAGAGCATCGATCGTTCTTCCCGCCGAAAGGGTAGCAAATTCATTGTTACGTTCCGACGAAGGCCAACGATTTTTTTATATATTCTTTACGATATACTAAAGCTTTGAAAACATTTAATTTGGAAAAGTAGCTACAATGAGAACATAACTGGTCTTCTTTTTGTTAAGATGTCGTAATGATATAGTGTGAATTTTTTTAAATTTATATAACTATGTATTACTTATTCTAATGAAAACTAAATTCTGCCACAATGTTTTTAACAAACGTTGCGTTTATAAGTGTAGTTAATTTATTATTATTATATTAATCGTAAACTATATTTAAATTACTATGAATTGAACCATTTAATTCTAAGCATGTTTGTTTAATTTTTATTAAAATACTACTAGCAGCTCTTATACTATGCGTAACTATATTATATAAGCAAGCCGTCGGCAATAGTTCCAATTCTTGTGCCTCAGGCCTGATAACCTAAATACATTTCTGAGCGTATGTACCTAACTATTTTTTAATAATAAGAAGTAGAAGTATACTGACGTTCATGAACCGTATTCCCATTGGAAATGTAAGTAATATAAGAAGTAATATTAATTATTTTAATCCTTTAATTTTTTAAATTATTCCTTAAATTTTTTCGCTTTGATAGTGTTGTCGGTTTATTATGCCGTTTAGGCGGTGTAAATTACAAGTCACTCTTTCTACGAAACAATACAAGTACCGTTCCATGCGAAGCAATCTATGAGGCCGTGGTATCACTTCAGCGAGCTGGCACAGATGTTTTTTTTATTTATTATTTAACTGAAGATACTCACAGACAAAGCTAATCTGTCGATTTCTGACCAGCTCATCAACCCAACATCCAGGCTGAATCCATTCTCCAAAATTTGGATAGAAATCTACATCACCAATTGGCTTGGGGAAACCGAAAACACCGGGGTTCGTGTGAATGACGTCCACAAATAAAGCGTCACCTTTACTTAAATGCCCATCACTGTCGTATAAACTATAGCCCGGATAGGCTGGATCTAGACCTAAAGACAGATAATACATTTTAATCATAGTTTAAAAAAACGTTGTTAACAGTTTACAAATATTATTTTTTTATAAATTAGTTTTTAAATTTTATTCGGTTTGAAATCTGTGGCCCATTTTTAAGAAAATTAAAAATTAAAATCACTGTAAATCTGATCCCATCTGATGTTTGTGCTTTATGTCCATTTAACAGAAAGAGATAAGCACATTCGTTCTAAATAAAGAAAATGTAATTATTGTCAAGCTTTAAGTATTAAAATAATAATACAAGAATAAAAATATATCGTATAATGAATTACAATTATTTAGTGCAGTAAATCAGTACATTCAGTAGGATTCTATTCACCATCGCAGCTTTGGCTAGGACTGGATGGTTTAAAATTTAGATATATAACTTAACAAGACTAGTCAACTTGGCCAGGTTTAAAATTTTGCAAGAATTTTTTTTTAATTTTTTTATAGTATGGCGGAAAACGGGCAGGTGGGCCTCCTATATGGTAAGAGAACACCACCGCCCATGGACAAACGCGGCACATTCTGCGCATTGGTTATGTCGCCGCCTTTTTACGCCAATCAAGCGGCAATTTTGAGGGCCCCCGATATCCTCACTCACTCAGCGAAACACAGAAGAGGCATGTACATCTATTATTTCACGCTGAGTATTCTGTGATCCCGTGGTATCACTTCGTAAGAGCCGGCTAAATCAGTGCGTCGGCATATGCTTCAGCATGGCACTCCATTGGGTGATGATTAATTCATTGTGGTTTAATATTTTGTTAAACCATTGTATTCTTGAGTACAACTAAACTTGTGTATATATGAAGAAATAAACTAACCCGTTATCCTTCCTAAGAGTAATCCCCTAGATTTAAGTTCCTTGCCGGTAAAACCCGCAGCTTCCGCTCCTAAGGAGAAACCAATAACATGCAAAGTGCCAACGAGTGATCCAGCAACATCCAAAAACTGTATGAAATCAGCTATACGTTTGGCTACATAACGCGTGTTCTGTACTGCGGATACATACCTAAAGAAACGATGAAGTAAATTAAGATAGTTTAATAAAAATATAGTAGCCACTAATCTGGTATTTTTACATGATTTTTAGGTATATACACGATTTTTGTCAATTTTATGGAAACGGTGGCGAACGAGAAAGTGGCTCAATAAGCGGTTCTTGCAAGACTGCGGTTGCGTTGTCGGCCTTTAAGGTATAGGGTACACTCTTTTTTTGACGGTCTCCAAGTCGTATTGGTGTTGTCATATAAATTATTAAGATTATCACTATCAAGAAATAGGAATAGAAAGACGAACTACCTACTATTAAGAATATATCTACATATTAAATATCTTAAAAATAGGTCTAGCCTATTATTCAAGGTATTTCATTATTTATAATATGTACTCACCTGCTTAATGTAAAAAAGTAAGGATTTTAATAGTTAAGGGTTGATCGAAATCAAAATTCTACCCCGTAACTATTGCCAATATTTAGATTTAGTTTGGACTACAATTTCGATACATAAAATAATTATGAAATATATATATGTACATGAATATTCTATGGATATTTCCGCATAACCAGTTTAGTATTTTTATGTTTGGCTAATCCACATGATTTAAGCCATTTGATAATTGTCGTGATCTATTTAGAACTATTAAGTTACCAAAGCAGTAGAGTTTTCTTCTGCTCTCAAACAGCTACAAATTACGCCGCGGCCTCATGGCCAATAACTCAATTTTTGGTTAGTATTAACACAATATAATGAGGTTATCCGCAAATGAACCAAAGTAACCAACATTGCCCGCCGTGTTAGTAAGTTGAAGTGGCAATGGGCTGACCACATCGCTCGACGAACCGACAACCGATGGGGAAGAAAGGTGGGGAAGAAAGTGGCGACCGCGTACCGGTAAACGCAGAGTGGGACGTCCCGCCACGCGATGGAAAGACGATCTTACGAAGGTCGCTGGCAACCGCTGGATCCAGATCGCTCAGGATCGTAACGTAACGTATATCGTAACGGTTAGGGGAGGCCTATGTCCAGCAGTGGACTTGAGTATGCTGATGATGATGATGATGAAACACTCCATATTTGTCACTATAATTGAGCGTTTTCTAAGTCATTTCTTGTCACTAATCTTCTTGTCACCAGCTGCATTCTGAGATATTTACGAACCATCATATTTCAATAAGTAGATCTAAGAGATATATAGTTTTGAAGGATTATTAATAATAATATTAGCTGTTATGTAGATATTTTTATAGTGTAGGAGGTGCGTCTCCTATATGGTAAGAGAATACTCATAGACAAATGCTCCACAGTATGCGCATTTGTTGTGTTGCCGACGTTTTACGCCGCTTGAGCGGCATTTTAAAGACTTTCGATATCACTTACTCAGCGAAACTTAGTAGGAGTACCGTTTCATATACAGCTATTATATATTTTACGGTGAGTATTCTCTGAACCCGTGGTATCACTTTGGATGAGACGGCTCAACTAGTGCGTTGCATGGCTCTCACTCGGGTGAGATGAAATTAATTCATTATAATATTTGAACTCACTTGATATTAGACTTATATTGGTTCTATTTTAAAATGAAAATTTTATTATTAATTTTAATCCTATTTCCGTCAGTATATTTACGTCTCAATCAGACTATCACTGTCATGCAAACGTGCATTTGTTGTTGCAAAACTGAGACAAATACTTTTATATATATTATATATATTATAAGGGGTTAAGATTTCTGTAAAAAGTTTATTTCTTCAAAAAATCGCTTTGTAACCTCCGCTCTAAGTGTACAAAGATAGCATTTTTTTTAAATAAAGCGCACGGGAACAAAAGAACTGTTTTATCTTTACATTTAGGGTCGTCGTAAAGCCGAAAGTCACCTTTGTCCCAAATCTGATGTTAAATCTTGAGTCGTTCTTCTAAATATTTTTATCAGCTTCATTTGCTAAATTGGGACGAAATGCATTGTTTTTCAACTTTATTGTTCGAAGGCTCTGTATAACTTTCTAAAGGTGCCAGCTTCATTATTCATTTCAGTCGCGTTTTCGTCTGCAACACATTGTAAGAAGAGATACGGCTGTATTTGTTATGTGAAACATATATCTATCTCTGTGTGTATTTTTATTGTGCAGCGGACACCGGAGCAGGTGGGTCTTCTTTATGGTAAAAGATAATCGCCGTTCATACTTAAGCGCGCGTTTTGGTGTTTTATCGGATTTTTACCCCGCTTAAACGTAATTTGCGAAATTTACACATTCAGCAAAACATGATTGGCAAAAGTTTCCCGTTGGTATTTTGTTAGCCTGTTGTATCACTATGAGTGAGCTAACCCAGTTAGTGCTTCGATTAAATATGGCACTTCCACGTGCAAAATGTTAGGGGTGAACTAAATGTGTACTCTTTCCAAGGGATGGAAGTTTTGGTATAATTTGTCAAGGCTGTATCATTAGAGAGTATAGGTAAGCAAATATAAAAACTTTTTGTTTAAGTTTACTTTAACTTTTTTTATTGTCACATGTCATTCTGAAATTTACTATGTCATACTCTATATATTGTTAGTGTAATTTTAAATTAATTATATCATTATACTGACACTGCCAAAATAATTTAAAATTGGTTACATTGGAAATACAAAATTTCTCTTTATTTGAAATAAGGTTTCACAGAGTCTGAAAATAATAGATAGATTGACAACCAGCAACTGTTATTGTAAAGAAAACTTTTTCTTGATATAATTGTAAATAAATCTCTCATCTAAAGTTGCGATAAAAATGTCTCGTAATATCAAGCGATATTAAATCTCGGACTCATAAGTTTCAGTCGAGTTTACCCCAATTACGTGGAAGTTCTTGCAATATTTCAATACAAAGTGACTCAAGGAACCTCACAAAGGAATATTACTGTTTATTTCAGCTGAGCAACTAAATTAATCGGAAATTTCTTGAAAAAGATTTAGTTTTTATTCCCGCAATTTTCGAATGGCTTTCGTGTAAATTGTGTAATCTTAGGGGATACTTAACATTAGTATAAAATGACTCCGTTTAAATTGTTCTGTTAAGGTTAGGTATGGAATAAACAAAAACATATATCTCTTAAGATAGTTATGATGCCCTAGTATAGCCAACCTGTAAAGAAAATTAAACATAAAATTATGTTTAGTACTTAAATGGAATCTTTATACATATCACAAAATCTTTTGTGATAAATCTTTTTACAAAACAAAACTGGAACGACAATCAGAAGATTCACCTAACATTTCGAGATTCTCGTGGATTAGTAGTTTATTAAGTCTATCATAAAGCGAGAGGTATTGGGTTCGAATCGCGGTCCGGATTTATAAATTATAATTTAATTTCTAATTTATTCGGTCTCTGGAAGAGCTTGACAGCGGCCAAGCGAGTGTCTTAAGACTGTCTCACCCGTGTGAGAGCTATGTTGAAGCAAATTATAACGCACTAATTAGGCCAGCTCGTATGAAGTGATACCACGGGCTCACAGAATACTGTTGTACTAGAAACGGCGCTTTTGTGCTTCGCTGAATGAGTGAGAATATCGGAGGCCCTTAAAAATGAAGATTGAGTGGCGTAAAAAAAAGTTGGGACGTCCCACTCTGCGTTTTCCGGTGGATATTTTAGTTTTATATTATTCACAAGTGCTTTGAGTCTCCATTGCGATTAGTTATGAGATAACTCTTTGAACAAAGGTATTTCAGCATCCGGACTACAGGAATTCAGAATGATTAAAGTTCAAATAATAACAGTTATTCCTACCGAGTATAAAATTGTAAGTTTTTGAATAAAAATTCTTTAGCGATTCAAGTTTATGAGAAGTTCCGGCGCGCGGTTACGCGAACAGTCGAAAAACTTAATAAAACAGCATTCCGTCAACTCGACGTGAATCGAATCGTTTAGTTTGAAAAGATCGACAAATAGTGTGGGGTTATCGACATTTTGGTGCCAACAAAGGATGCAATTTGTCAAATCAAACACCACTGATCTCAAATATATGGAGTTTCATTTTGTACGCTCATGTGGCATAATCTATATTATGTTTTTGATAAAATAGTTTCTCCGTCATGTATAAATACATAATTTAACCCCGGTTATTCTATCTTATACAATATTAAAATACTACTACCGCTAACAAAATTTAGGATTATGTCCTATTTTAATAATTATAAACAAATTAAGAAAAAAACATCCGTTATTGTATTACTTTTAACATTTAAAGGTATGAACAATAGATATGAACCGATTCTCAGACTTAGATGATGTGCACGCGAAATTGAATGTGCGGCAATAAATATCGCGACATGGGAATTTTGTGTATTAGATACATATTATAATGAATAATTTAAATTTAATCTGTAAGTTTTATTTATTTACCGTTTTAAACATAACGTTTTAATGAACTAAAATATACACCTATTTTCTTAATTTTTTTTTATTTAATAAATATATTACTTATATAATTTTAATATAACATTCATATTATATAAAAAATAAGTTTAATTAAATGAACTTTATATACAAATAATAATACATATTTAATTACGGTTATAAGGTCCCAAGGGTTATTAATTCAAAAAATTATAATTTAAATTAATTATTATTATCTTGTTCATCATCATCGTCATTTCAGCCACAAGACTTCCACTGCTGGACGTAGGCCTCCCCTTGGACTTCCATGAATACCTGTCGTAGGCGACCTGCATCCAGCGTCTTCCAGCGACCTTTATAAGGTCGTCTGTCAACCTTGTGGGTGGACATCCCACGCTGCGTGAGATAATAATAAAATAATATCGTGTTCATATTATTTATTAATTATTGCTTACAAATCTCCGTTTAAGACGGTATGAGGTTATCACAGAAGATGTGGCTTAGTATTTAAACAATATAGATACAGAAATGTATTAATTTTTTAACTTTAGTAATAATAGGACGATTTTTATAGCTGTCAACAGCTAAAAACGTCTTGTATTTTTACGTTTTTGTAATCTGTATGTTTCAATAAGAAAAATTGGTATTTTCTCTTCCCCTATCTAAAGTTGACAAAGAATTTAAGTGTTTGTAGTTTGAAATAAACATTGGATTCCGTACCTTATTTACTAATCTCTCGATTTCTATGAGATCCTTCCTGTTAGTGTTAAGTCTATTTTCTGTAGCACTCCTATATGGGTAGATATTATCTTACACTTTAATACTTATATCATTTTTTTATATGTTTTATCTCGTTCTTACAACAACCGACCTACGAATGCAAGAAAGTGATAGAATAATCAAACAAGTTTTTTATAGTATAGCGGACAACGTAGCAAGTGGGTCTCCTATATGGTAAGAGAACATCGGCGACCATGGACAACCGCGGCACAGTCCGCGCATTTGTTGTGTTGCCGGATGTCTAAGCCACTTAAGCGACACTTGTAACAACCCATATCCTCACTCACTCTGCGAAATACAAAACAAGTAGCATTTCACTTTGAATATTCTGTGAGCCCGTGGTATCCCTTCGGACGAACTGGCCCAATTAGAGCTTCAGCATGGCTTTCACACGGATAAACCTCAATTGTCTTAAGAACTATTAGATTGTATGTTTGAATTGAATTTGCTTCGAAACTACTCGAAGGATTTACTACTCTGAATATAAAATAGTATTATAAATGATAATTTTCCAGACACTCACTAAAACTGAAATAATTTTAGCGAAGGTGTAAAAAATACGTATAATATGTAATAGTTATGTATACTGTTGATGATAGAACAAAATAATATCCAACGACCTGGCATAACATTTTTTTATA